>JAMZAV010005249.1:0-45108 GCA_024449915.1 Sweltsa coloradensis
CCCCTCCCTCTCCCCATCGCTTTTGCTGGTTCTGCCCAGAAAGGGGCCTGCCCACCATTTTGTCCCCCCGCTCCATCCCTTAGTCCCTTCCTTCGTTTTCGATTAGCCAAGTTGCAAAAAAATATGAGACGAAAAGGGCAATACCAATCAATTTATGCTGAAATGTATCCATACGAGAAGCTTGAAACCTATTTTTAAAAAAAAAAGATGGGGAAGCTTAAAGGGTTTATTTTTAAGATAGTAAAAAGTCCCTTTTTTCAGGCACTCCACGCCCAATGTTCTCTACTCCCCTTTTACAAAATTTGACAAAAAATTCTTCATGGTGAAACTTCATGGGGAGGGCTCCCAAAAATTTTCATTTTTTCCGGGGGTCCCTGGTTATGTAGGATCTCGGGAACGGGGAAAGGTGATTTTGACACCCAAAAGTACAGCACAGACGGAAGTAAAAAGTAACTTAAACGTTTTTTTTGGGTTTAAAGAAAAAATTTAAAAAAGTTTGGGTTTGGGGGGGGGGGGCCCCTTCCCAATCATAAGCCCTAGAAGGGGAAACCCCAAAACCCTTAATCGGGGGTTTATCGGGAAATGTACATTGTGCATCATTTTTTTGCCAGGGGAAGGGGTTGGAGAGGAAGAAGAGTGACCCAAAAAATTTCCAACTCGAAACCCTTTCCCCTCGGGGTTTTGGGCCCCGTGAATAATTGATTTCTCTCCCTGAAAACAAAATGGCGAGCTCGGGGGGTCGCCCGTGGGGGGCCCCCCTTTTTCCTTTGATTTCCCTCCCCCGACGGCAACAAAAAATGACAACAGGGGCGGATGATGACCATACGGAGCCCGCCCACGGCGTGGGGGTATGAAAAAATAGTTTAAGTCATTTTCAGGCACCCCACTCATGTTCTCTACTCACCTTTTAGAAAATTGAAAATTATTTTTCAGGAGAAAATTAAATGCGAGAGGCAAACAAAAACCCTGTTCTGCTGGGCCCCTGGCCCGGGAGGTATCTCGGAAACCGGGGGGTTTGACTTGGCCCCAAGGCTGCAACGCAAAAAGCAAAACCTGTTTTTGACCTCGTACCTGTTCCTGATGCCCACAGGGGTTCAAAAACCCATATTTTGGGAAACTAGGTCGGATTGTTGGGAATGTTTTTGCAAATAAAAAACCCTGCGCCGTGTGATGCCCTGTCTTTCACTAAAAGTACGCCCCCCTTTTCCATACTTTCTCGTGTGAGGGTTTGTATTGGCGCGAGAGGGAATGGGGGCACCCCACCCCCACCCTTTGCCATTTTTTTACCAGAGATAAGATTCCCTCCGATTTGGGGGAAAACGTGGGGATTTTTTGTTTTCCCGTTTCTTTTTGTTGCGATTTGCTCAAGTATGTTTGGTTTTGGACTCATTAAATCTAAATCTTTTTCATATGATAATTTTTTGTCTTTTGAAAACTTGAAAAACTTATACCTTTTTTCCCTTTATTAATCTGATCAAAAATTTTGCCCATTTCACATTTTTAAAAAAAAAAATCCATTTTGGGCATGTTGATTGCTATTCTTAAATGACGACTTTTTGGCAAGGGTTTTCCCTTGAAAATGATTATAAATTAAAATTTGGTTTTTAAACTTTTTCTACATATGGAAAACTTTAGCATGTATCCCTTTTTCCCGCTTTGGCTGTCTAAAAATATACGATTTGGAAATTTTTTATGACAATGATAAAGAAAACACATTTAACCCTTTTTAACCGTATTTTTCATTTAACATAGGGTTTAAAAAAAAACTTGGGGGGCGCGAATAATTTTTTGCCCTTGAAGGGCCCCCCCCCTAAAACACTAAAAAAATATAATAAAGGGGGTGGGGGGAACCCCCGACCCGGGAAAAGCTTTTGGCGGGTTTTGACCAAACCCCAGGCCTGCCACCCCCTTTTCCCCCCCCGTCATCCCTTACGTTCCCTTCCTTCGTCCCCGATTAGCAGGTTTTCATAAATATGAACGTTAAGAATTCCCCAAACAAAAAATCTTTAAAAAACAGGGGAAGAATATATACAACTAAATGAAAAACATTTTTAACCAAAATCCGGGGAAAGAAGAATGGTTGCATGTAATAAGATGGGTTTACCTTAACCCAGGGAGGGCTTTTGGGAGGGGCTGGTGCGTATTTTTAAAATGTTTGAACCCCTAGATAAACGAACATTTGGATTTTTGAAAAAAAAATGTAATTGTCGGGAAAAGGGAAAGCATGGCAACTCCTGGAAACGTCAAACATCATGGTTTACCATAGATCTGCCTCTGGTCATCTATTATCGAAACGGGTAGCAATAGAAGCACTTGTAAACCTTCAACTTACACACTACAAACATAATACACATAGAATAAACTCAACATAAAATTAGGCAAAAGTCCAAAACTAAAAACTTTGATACAATTAGAAGACGACTGAAAGACTATGACTAAACTTCATCATTGAGCGAGCGTAGAGAGCGTCTCTACTTGACTCTTATGGCTCGAATGACTGTTTTTTTTTTGTTATACTGCTTTGATACAGGTCGCACCGTTTTTCTGATCGACCTGAAATTTTTCACACTTGTATAGTTTTTGAACAAAATCCGATCGTTGGTTATGAAAAAAAAAAAAAAAAGGTTCCGATCGTTATGAAATTTTGCAGGGTCAACATTTTCTCCTATTTTACAAATTTTTAGCTAAATCGGTCAAGACCTTAAAGACTTATTGGTATGTAACATTATGGAAATGTCGTACTTGGGTCGTTGTTGCACGCACCGGTGCTCGCCCAACTACGCGACGGGACTTTAGCGTTTTCCTAGTACTTACTGATTAACTACACCAGACAAAAAGAAAACACGTGAGCACTGTAAATGTGCAGCAAAATATCAACAAAATTTGTTGTCATAAAGTTTTTACTCTGAACAAAACTTACCCAGGGTTTTGCCCTTTCAAATTACAACAGACATAAAAATTTAAATTTTTTGTAGTTAGGCCATTAGGAAGGCATTTCGAACTAGGAAGTTTGAAATCCATTTGTGCCGCATTGTTTTTTGAAAAACCGCATTTGTTTTGGTCGGTCTTGTGCAGTAAATCCCCACATTTTTTTTTTTCCAAAATTGTAGCCCCAAAATTTTTAACAGTTTTTTGGTTTTTTTTGGTTGAATAATATTTTTTCCTGTTTATCCCCAATAAGAATATGCCCTTTTGCCCTCCCCTTTTTTGGGAAAAACTGATGTTGGCTTTTAATATTCGTAAAAGTTTAATAGATCTTCAAATCAAGCCCCCTTAAAAACTATTAATGATAATAATACAAATATCTTTTTCCTAAGTAGTTATAAAAAGAGGAAATTATGGTAGGGGTTTAAACTTTAAACCCTTTTAAGACGGATGATGAACAGACGGAAAACGACCACGCTTTGGGGGAAACCCCCGCCCCCCCCAAAAAATGCTTTTGGCTGGTTCGGGCCCACACAGGCCGGGCCCACCCCTTGCCCCCCGCGTCCCCTCTTCCGTTCCCCCCTTTGGGAAAAAAAGGTATACTTTGGTGTTGAACCCACCCCTTATAGAAATTTTTTTCTTGGAGGCACAGAAAATTTCCTTATTTTCCCAAAGTGCCCAAAAAAATACTAATCTAATACAATAAAGCGCGGGGGGTGAGATCTAAAAAACCCTTTTTGATGAGTTTTAATTTAAAAACTACTTCAAAACCCACCCCAAAAAATTTTGGTGTGAAGCTTAAAAGAGCGCACTAAAAAACGTTTGACAACAATATTCGCATAGTTTACTCTTATGGGGCAAAACCTTCCCTCACAGTCAAGCACGGTGCACACAAACCCAATTGAAAGCGCCCTTTTCCCCGTCTGGATCGATCGAAAACATATAGCAAGGGTGGATTAGGGTTGCCAATTTAAATTCTGGGAATTTTAAACTAAAAATGAAAATGCAAAAAAAATTTTAAAACCCCTTTGAATTCTTTTGCTTTTTCGACTCGGTCCCGCCCCTTATTTAAAAATGGCAGCCCCTTTTAAGGTCAGTAGAGAGAGGATTTGACATTGAAAAATTTGATGTAAGGGGAGTTTGTCCGGAGGGGGATAAAATGGTGGTGCACGAGACCCCCCAGGGGAGTTCTGTATTGACAGATTTTTTGTCCAACCCCCTTGGCCTGAAATCGTTTCAATTATTGGAAACGTAAATGCCGTCAGAAAAAAGAAAAATAAAAACTCGGTATTTTTCCCACAAAGTAATTATTTTAAAAAATTTTTGGGAGTATGAAAAAAGATTTGAAATCTAAAAGATTTTTAAAAAAAAAAACCCGGCATTATTTTAACACCCCTCCTAATAACAATATTTTTTCAGAGGGGGGGGGTCGCAAACTTTTGATGTTTTTGTTTTGGTTGAATAAGTTTGGGGTGTTTCTGGCTTAGGCCGGGGCTTGCATTTTTTAAAAACATTTACTATATTATGAGGGGGGTTCCACCAGACAACGTCACTGTAATAAATAGCTTGGTTCCCCTGGCTGGCTACTTTTCGTCACTAATGGGGATCACCACAGATCAAAAATAATTTTTTCCCATATCTTGCAAAATATTTTAAACAGGGCCCAACAATATCTTTTACACTTACCCCCTAAACTTCTCTTGGCGTTCGTAAAAAATTAGTTGGGTTTCTTTTAAAGGGGTTTTTTTACTCGTGTCCCTTCTTATTTAAAGTCAACCCACTTTTTATTAAGTAAAGGGGGAAAGTTAGTTTTTTTTAACTTTGGGGGAGCGTAACGAAAAATTTACCGTGTTTTTGGGTTTTTTTTTCTTTTTGGGAATTTTGAAAATAGTCAGCAGCAGTAGAAATCGGGAAACCATGTCTAGGGTGGGCCTAGGAAAAGGGATGGGCCCAGCCTAAAAATTGATTGAGTCCCTTTTCCTAAAACCCCTCTCCCCAAAGACCAACAAAGTCTAGGCCTGCTGTATTGATCCCCAATAAATATTTCCCACTAAACCCCTTTGGGCCGTCCTGGGGAAAAAATATAGGTAAACATTTAAAAAAAGGGAAGCAATGTTGGGGACAGCAAATGTTTTTTCCCCCTACCGAAAAGTCTTTTCCAAAAAAACCCAAGATCATCCAAGCAGGGCCATGCAAGGAAAAAGCAATCCCCTTTGGGCCCTAGGACGGGGAAAAATTTTTTTTTTGAGGTTTTGGATACGAAACCCCCCCCGTTTCCCGGCTTTCCCCTTGGGGGGGAAAATTATAAACAAAAAGTTAAAATTTCCCCCAAACATGATAGGTACAAAGTTCCCCAATGCTTTTTTTTTGGGCGGGGATATGAAAAATTTAAATTTTTGGGCAAAAATCGTGTTCTAGGCAAGAACTTTTTTTTTGAAAAACGGTGCCCTTTTGTGTGTTTGTCCCAAGCAAAAAGAAAAATAAAATTTTCGTCCATAAATGTAGGGAAAAAACCCCCTTGCCCATTAAAAAAATGGATCAATGATGGAAAAAAAATCATTAAAAAAGGCGACGACAAATGACTTTTGCAACACAAAAGGGATGATTACACGGGACGGAGACGCCCCAGGGACGGGGGGGAAACCCCCTGCCTCCCCCTTATGTTGTGGCGGTTTCTGCCCAAAGGCCACACCCTCCCCAACCCCTTCTCCCCCGCGTGGGCCCCTTAATTTCCCCCCTTCGTCTCGTTTACCCCAAGTTGCAAAAAATTGAGAGGGTTAAGCAATACCCAAAATCTTTTAAACCTTACGTCCCTCCCTTCGCCCGGAAACCCAAAAGGGGCCCTAAATATGATACTTTTAAAGCGATATCCAATAAATAAAACCCAAATTTGAAAAAGCTTTTTGCAGCGCACCCCACACAAAATTTGAAGTACATTTTACCCCCTTCACTTGCTTTGGTCCATTTATAAGAAAAAAACCAAAAATTTTCATTTTTTGGGAAAAAATTAAATAATAACCTGCAGAATTTTAAAAATCATTTTTTAATGACAAAAGAGTCAACACATGTAGGATTGCATTTTTAGGTGGAGGTCCCAAAAATTTATAAAAATACTGGCTTAGTTTAAAAAAAACCGGCCGCATTTTAGTTTGAACTGTAATTTCATTTACACAAAAATTTTAGTTTGATTTTTTGCTTGAAATTCTAAACCCGGGAAAAAATGAACAAAAAAATTTCAAATTATTTTTTGACAAAAATTTACCCCATCAAAATTTTCATTTATTTTTAAAATGATTAGGTAAGTTTTTTGAAAATAGTCTATTAGAAGGAAATGAAATAATTTGTTTTTGCTCAAAAGAGAAGCAACCCTCTTTTAAAGAAAGAGGTGTTCTTTAAAAATTCAAAATTTAATAAAATTTTAATAAATTAAAAATTTTAATATTTATTTTCTAACCCCCTCAGTCAAAGAAAATGGTTTGTAGCAAAATTCTTTTTTAAAGCAAATTTTTGTTTTTAAAAAATTTAATCGGGGGAAAAGAGTTTTATTTTTATTTTTGTATTAATTAATCAAGTGAAATGGTGGTGACATGAAAACAAAATTTTATTTGGGAATCGTCGGAGTTTGTGGAGGCGCGGAAGCTGTATATTTAGTACACATGAAACGCATTAGTTTCTTAGGGGTGGTTTGGATATAAATTTGAGGGCAAGCCTTCAAATTCCAAACTCGACCCCTTCCCCGCGGTTGGCCCGTGAAAAAGGGATTTTAACCCCCTTAAAACTAATGGCGAGCTTGGGTCGTCGTGGGGGAAAACCCTTTCCCCTTTGAACCCCCCGACGGCGCCGCAAAGAAAAAACACGGACGGTTTATGACAAAGACGGAGAGGGCCCCAACGACGGGGGGGGAAAACCCTGCCCCCCCAATATGCTTGGGCGGTTTTTGCCCAGCACGGGCCCTGTCCACCCCGGGTCCCCCGCGTAATCCCTTTCGTCCCCCCCCTTGTCTAAAATTAGCCAAGTTGCAAAAAATATGGGGAGTAAAGAAATTTCCAAATAAAATTTAAAAACAGAAGGAGGGGGCCCCAAGGGGAAAGGCTTTAGAGTACGGGCCTGCGTTTTTCCCAAGCAATCAATCAGTCCAAATTTTTAGTAAACCCGAGATTTTTTTCCTAAAAAAGAACCCCCCACACTCTGGCACTTTAAAGTCTTTTTTATTCAATGGGGGGAAGGGCTTCACTTTTGTGGAGAGGGTTTTTGGGATTGTTTTTCGCCACATTTGTGGGGGAAATCCCATAGTACAACCGACGCCCCCTTTTTGCCCCTTTGGGCTTTGTGACCCAAAAATGGTTGGCAAAAATAGGAAAAGTAGCAAAGGTGGTTTGAAAATTAACGGGTTGTGAGAGGGGGTGCAAAACTTTTGATGAGTGTGGGAATAAGGATATTTTTTTGTTTTTTTTTAAATTGGATAAAATATGGGGACGTTAAGAAATACCCCAATCCAAAATGGGGGGAAAACAGTTTGATAAGAAGTTCGGGCGCCCAATGAAAAAATTGATAGAGAGTCGCCACGGGAAAACAATTTGGTTTGCCCCCGTTTCCATTAAAAATTTTTCTGAAACATCTGTTTAATGCAGTGGTCAATAGTTTTTCGATGCCTTGTCGCAGGGGAAAATCCAAAGGAAAATACCCGTGGAGTGTCCAATTTTTCAGGCCCATTTTCCCCAACCCCCTTTGCCCCCTTTCGAATTGGCGAAAAAAAAAAAAAGGTTTCAGGCAGGATTTTTATCTAAAGTTTGGGGCAGTGCAAAGAGTGCATCCGAAGCCCCCCCGGAAAGAAAAAAATCCTGGGGACGGGGTTTGTACCTCTTAAACCCAGCGGGGCGATGTCAAACACCCAAAGTCATTTTCCCGAAAGGGCATTCCCCTGTTTTTGTCAGCGTCACGTTGAGGGACTTACCCCAAAAGGGGAAAGCATTCTGGATTTTAGGGTTTCAAAATCCAACTGGGAAAACTTTCCGGGGGTTTGGGCCGGGGGAATTGGGGATTTTTCCACTCCTTGAAAATAAGGGCCCGAGCTCGGGGTCGTCGTCGGGGAAAACCCCCCCCCTTTTGGGGACTCCCTTCCCCGAGGGGCGACGCCCAAAGGGAAAAACAGGGAGGATGATGACACAGATGGAGACGACCACGAGGGGGGAAAAACCCCTCCCCTCCCCATAGTTTTGTGGCTGGTTCTGACCAGAACAGGCCGGTCCCCCCCTTGTCCCCCGCGAACCCCTTAGGGCCCTCCTTTCGTCTCGATTAGCCAAGTTGCATAAATATGGGCCCGAAAAAGCAAAAACCCAATCCAAAACGGACAATTTGGGGTTAAGGGAATCCCCCAAGACCATTTAAAATTTGCCTAAAATTTTGGGTTTTGTAACCCTCAAATTCGGACGAAACCCATTTTCTTCACCCATTGCACCCTGCCTTTTTTCCCAACGGACCAAAGGGTCATCAAATTCCAACTCGCAACCTTTTCAGGTTTGACCCGCATAAGAAAAAGTTTTCCCTAAAGCAAAAATGGGACTCTAAATTTGGTCGGGGGGAATTTTCCCCCTTCCCCTTTTGATTCCCTCCCTTCGGGGGCCCCGATTAGGGAAAAACGGAGGGAAATGCACAAAAAAAGAGACGAACCCCCAAACGGGGGGGAAAAACCCGTTCGTTTGTGGCTGGTTCTACTAGCACGGGCCCTTTGTCCACCCCTTTTTCCCCCCGCTTTCACCCCTAAAGTCCCCCCTTGTCTCGATTACCCCAAGGAAAAAATATAGGACGTTATACAATACCCAATTTCAATCAATCAACCAATAAAGGGGACAAAAGTTTTCCCTTTTTTTTTACATCACTTTGGGCTGAATGGTGCGGGTGGCTTTGGGGTTTAAAAACAAAAACCCAAAATGATCCCTTGCGGGGTCACAGAATTTCACTGCCCTTCGGGGGTTCATTGAGAACGGTGAATCGGGGATCAACAAGTCGGGCGTTGGAAAAACCCTCTTTCACAAACCCAAAAGCGTGAAAGTGTTTGGCAAAAAGATTGAAAAAACCCTCCCGGGCATCCACCCACTGTCTGTTTCCCGCGGGTGAACCTTCAGGCAGGGGGGGCCGGCCCACATATGGAATTTCTTGTATTTAAAATAAATCATGGTGGGGTAATTACCCCCTCTGCAGGAGAAGTTGCAGGGGGACAAAAGGGCTTCCTTCTTTTTTAAAAGGGGAAACCTTAAAACATTTCTTTTAATTTAAAAGCAATATCCAATCTTTTTTTTAAACACAAATGTAAAAACCCACTAAAAAAACAAAGAAAGGGCAAGCTGGGGACTCACCCGGATTTTAATGCGGCGGGAAATCAAAATTTAATTTGCCCCCGGTGCCCGATTTCAATCATGTTTTTCCCCTCTGAACTTTTTTCCAAACCTGCGCCAGACGTTTTTCAAACACTGCATCTCGGCCTTAGAAAATGACTTTTTTCCCCTCAGGGTTTGGGGTTTAACCCCTTTCATATGAGTCTCCCCCCCCTGACTCCAAACAAGTCGACAATGTTAAAAAAATCATGGCGTTCAAGAAAAGCCGCAGGGGCCCCTTTCCCGCCCGCATATTTTTACCAGGGGGTGTTTTCTTCCTTTAGACGAAACCCAAATATCCAACCCAAACCCTTTACTTTCCCTCCCTTCGTCTCGTTTAAAGCCAAGTTGCATAAATATGAGCCCGTAAGCAATATCCAATAAAACCCGGGGTCGAATTACAAAACTGGTTTTTGGGCCCCGGGGGGCCTTTGGGCCTTTAAAATTTTCCCAAAACTCGAAAACCTTCTCGGGGTTTTGGGGGCCCGTGTAGGGGTTTTTTCTCCCAAAAAAATGATGGCGAGTTTTAGGCTTTTGTGGGGGAAAATTTCCCCTTAAATTCGATACCCCCCCGGGGGCCGACGACAATAACAAAAAACGGACGGATGAGGGACACAGAGGGAGACGCCCACGAGGGGGGGAAACCCCTCCCCTCCCATATGTTTGGGGGCTGGTTTGACCAGACGGGCCCGGGTCCACCTTTTTTCCCGCCCGCGTCATCCCATAATCCTTTTCCCTTTCGTCTCGAAAACCCAATTTGGGAAAAAAATATGGGGACGAAGCAATACCCAAATCCAATAAAATAAGAGATTAAAATAGGGGGGAATGGGCACAAATTTGGCTTGTAAAAAACATTTTGGCCAAAATTCCAGCAGAAATTAAATGGCAAAATATTGAAACTAAGTAGCCTACCCAAACCCTTTAAAAAAATTGAACCCTAGGGCCCAAAAGGATTTTACAAGGACCCTGAAAAGTTTGGGGAAAAACTTTTCTCACTAAAATAATGCTAAATGCTTGTTTTTATGTTTAAATAGCAAAAACCCAAACAATAATCAGTTTTTTTTTGTTAAATAAAAGCAAAATCGGGAATGGTTTTTCTAAATTTTTCTGTAAGGTTTTTGCTCCAAAAAATATGAAATATTATTTAAAATGGGGGGATTGAAAATAACATTTCGTTTGAATGTTTTAAATTGCACCATGACAGTTTAAAATAAACATTTTCGAAGCAAACCCCATTTCATTTACTTTTTAAAATCACAAGCGGCGCCATAAACGGATGAAGGCCCCGTTTATCACGGGGGGGGTCATCGGTCGGCATCATCCTTTTTCCCCTACTTTTTTTGGGGCAAAACTGCAATTTTTTGTTAAGTTAAGTCAGTTCAAATTTTAAAACAAACCCCCTAATTTAGTTGGGTGAAAAAAGTGAGAGTGGGGAAATTAGGACAGGGGGGGAGGGTTAGTTTGGGGGGAAGAAAAAGGGAAAAAATTTGGGAGAGTTGGTTTTTGGCCCATTTAAAAAAAAGAAATAAACAAAGAATTTTATATGGGAAATTCAAGAAAATGATGTAAAAGAGCTTTGGCAGGCCCCTTTATGATAACCCGTTATGCCCCCGTCAATGGCGAAAAAACCCTCCTTTTCAAACTAAATTGGTGTTGGGAAAAAAAGGGGTTTCGAAATATTTATAAACCAATTTTGTAAAACTTTGTTTGCTATTAATATACTCCATCTATTCCAAATTTTTTTTTAAAATTTTTAAAAAAGGGAAAAAAACTCTTCCAAAACACCCCAGTTTCAATTTTTCACAAGGGGGGCCAAATGACCGACCCGGTTTAACGGCCCAGTTTTTCTCGTCGGGCGTCGTTCAGGTTTTTGTGGTGAAGTGAAGTGAGATGTGAGATGTTGGGGGTTTTTTTTATTTTCTGGCGGGGGGGGTGGGGTATCTTTCTTTGTCCCGGTGCAGGTGGGTATAGCCCCCACTTTTAGGGGGGGGGGACGTGGATTTTTTTTTTCTGTTTTCCGGGGCAGCTGGGTATAGCCCCCCCTTTGCCCGGGGCGGGGGGTGGGGTTTTTTTTCCCTTTTGGTGCAGCGGGGATAAAACCTAAATTTGCCAAAGGGGGCGGGGGGTTGGGTTTTTCGTTCCCGGGGCAGCTGGGTAAGCCCTACTTTGCCAGGCGGCGGGGCGTGGGTTTTTTTCTCTTTTTCCCGGGGCAGCGGGGGATTTGCCCCTACTTTGCCAGGCGGCGGGGGGTGGGGATTTCTTTCTCTGTTCCGGTGCAGGGGGTAAAAGGCCCCCCACTTTTCCAGGCGGGGGGGGGTGGATTTCTTCTCTGTTTCCGGGGGCAGCTGGGGATAAAACCCTACTTTGCCCCGGCGGGGGGGCGTGGATATCTTCTCTGTCCCGGGGCAGCTGGGTATAGCCCCCACTTTGCCAGGCGGGGGGACGTGGGTTTTTCTTTTCCGGTGGAAACTGGGTAAAAGCCCCTACTTTTCCAGGGGCGGGGGGGTGGGTTTTTTTTTCTGTTCGGTGCAGGGTGGGGAAAACCCTACTTTGCCAGGCGGCGGGGGGGTGGATTCCTTTTTTCTGTTCGGTGCCAAATGGGTTAGGGGCCCCACTTTTGCCGGCGGCGGGGGCGTGGATTTTTCTCTGTTCCGGGGGCCCGCTGGGGATAGCCCACTTTCCCGGCGGCGGGGCGGGGATTTCTTTTTCTGTTCCGGTGCAGCTGGGGATAAACCCTATTTGCCGGCGGCGGGGGGTGGGGTTTTTTTCTTGTTCGGTGCAGCTGGGGATTTTGGTACTTTGCCAGGCGGCGGGGGGTGGATTTTTTTCTCTGTTCCCGGGGCAGCTGGGGGGATAGCCCCTACTTTTGGGGGGGGGCGGGCGTGGATTTTTTCTCTGTTCCGGGGCAGCTGGGGTTTAAACCCCCCACTTTGCCCGGCGGGGGGGGTGTGGGTTTCTTTTTTCCCGTTCCCGGGGCAGCGGGATAGCCCCCACTTTTTCCCGGCGGCGGGGGTTTGGGTTTTTTTCTTTTTTTCCCGGGGCAGGTTTGGGGATAGCCCCTACTCTGCCAGGCGGCGGGACGTGGAATTTCTTTTCTGGGCCCCGGGGCAGCTGGGTTTTTTCCCCTACTTTTCCAAAGGGGGCGGGGGTGGATTTTTCCTTTTTCCGGGCAGGGAGGGTTTGCCCTACTTTCCAAAGGGGGCGGGGCGTGGATTTCTTTCTCTGTTCCGGTGCAGCTGGGTATAGGCCCCCACTTTTCCAGGCGGGGGGGTGGGATTTCTTTCTCTGTTCCAGTGCAGCTGGGTTTTAAACCCCCACTTTTGCCAGGCGGAGGGGCGTGGATTTTATTCCCCTGTTCGGGGGCAGCTGGGGATAAACCCCCCTTTTCCCCGGGGGCGGGGCGGGAATTTTTATTTTTCTGTCCCCGGGGCAGCTGGGTATGAAAACCCACTTTGCCAGGCGGCGGGGGTGGTTTTTCCCCTGTTCCGGTTTCAGCTGGGTATAGCCCCTACTTGCCAGGCGGGGGGCGGGATTTCATTCTCTGTTTTCCCGGGGAGTGGGGGATAGAAACCTAATTTTTCCAGGGGGCGGGGGGTGGATTTCATTTTCTGGGTTTCCCCGGGGGAGCTGGGTATAGCCCCTTTGCCCGGCGGCGGGGGGGTGGAAATTTTATTTTTCTGTTCCGTTTTCCCGGGTGGGGTTTGAACCTTTCTTTTCCGGCGGCGGGGGGTGGTTTCTTTTTCCCGTTCCGGGTGCAGCTGAGATAGCCCTACTTTGCCAGGCGGCCCAGCATGGATTTATTCTCCCGTTCCGGGGGCAGCTGGGGAAAGAACCTACTTTCCCGGCGGCGGGGTGTGGATTTATTTTTTTGTTTGGTGCGCCCGAGTATAGCCCTACTTTGCCCGGCGGCGGGGCGGGATTTTATTCTTGTTTTGGGGGCAGCTGGGTATAAGGCCCCCCTTTTTCCAGGCGGCGGGGGGGGATTTTTATTCTCTGTTTCCGGGGGGGCAGTGGGGATTTGAACCTAAATTTTCCAGGCGGCGGGGGGGGGGGGAAATTTTATTTTTCTGTTCCGGTGCAGGGTGAGTATAGCCCCCCCCTATGCCGGCGGCGGGGGGTGGAAATTTTTTCTCTGTTTGGTGCAAACTGGTATAGCCCCTAAATTTTCCGGGGGCGGGGCGGGTTTCATTCTCGTTCCGGGTGCAGCTGGGTAAAAGAACCTACTTTGCCAGGGGGGCGGGGGGGATTTCCTTTTTCTGGGTTCCCGGTTTAGTGGGTATAAACCCCAATTTGCCCGGCGGCGGGGGGTGGATTTCTTTCTTGTTCCGGGCAGCTTTAAAATAGCCCCCACTTTTCCCCGGCGGCGGGGCGGGATTTTTTTCTTGTTCCCGGGCAAACTGGGTTTGCCCCCACTTTGCCAGGCGGCGGGTGTGGATTTCTTTCCTGTTCGGGGCAGTGGGTTAAGACCTACTTTGCCAAAGGGGGCGGGGGTGGATTTTATTCTCTGTTTCCGGTGCAACTGGGTATAAACCCACTTTTCCCGGGGGGGGGGTGGATTTCTTTCTCTGTCCCGGTTTCCCGCTGGGGATTTTAAAAAATACTTTGCCCGGCGGGGGGCCGGGGGATTTCTTTTTCTGTTCCGGGGCAGTGGGGGATAGCCCCTTTCTTTTTCCCGGCCCGGGGGGGCGTGGATTTTTTCTCTGTCCGGTGGGATGTGGGTTTTTAGGGGCCCCCACTTTGCCAGGGGGGCCCGGGGGGTGGATTTTTTTCTCTCGTCCCGGTGCAGCTGGGATAAACCCTACTTTGCCAGGGGGGGGGGCGTGGATTTCATTCTTGGTTTCCCGGGGCAGCTGGGGGATAGGCCCCACTTTTTCCAGGCGGGGGGACGTGGTTTTATTTTCTGTTTTCCCGGGGCAGTGGGAAAAGCCCAAATTTGCAGGCGGGGGGGGCGTGGAAATTTTTTCTCTGTTCGGGGGAGCTGGGGATAGCCCCTTTCTTGCCAGGCGGGGGGGGTTTGGGTTTCCCCTTTTGTTTCCCGGTTTCAGGGTGGGGATTTGCCCCACTTTTCCAGGCGGCGGGGCGGGATTTTTTTCTCTGTTTCCCGGGGCAGCTGGGTTAGCCCCCAAATTTTCCCGGCCCGGCCCGGGGGGTGGATTTTATTCTCGTTCCGGGGCAAGGGTGGGTATAGCCCCCACTTTGCCCGGCGGCGGGGGGTGGATTTCATTCTCTGTTCCGGTGCAAACTGGGTATAGCCCCTAAATTTGGGCCCGGGGGCGGGGCCCTGGTTTTATTCTCGTCCCGGTGCAGCTGGGTTTCCGGGCCCACTTTTTCCCGACTGTTCTGGGCCGGGGTTTTTGTGTGGCAAATATCGGGCTTTTGGGTTTCCCCTTTACATTTAAGCATTTTCCCAATATATTTTCCCCCAAAAATAAGTGGCGACAGCGAGCTGCATCGTGGGAAAGGGAAAAACACTTAGGGAAAACAAAATTAAAATAGGCACCTTTTCGGGATATTTTTAATTTTTAATTTAAAAAATTGTTTGTTTGGGAAAAAACCACTTTATCAAAGGTTCCCCAAAAAATAAAGTTTCTACGATTTTTCATCTGAAATATAAAAAAAACACTTAAAAATTATAAACTGAAAAAAGCAAGAAACTTTGGTTTGGGGGAGGGGGGGGGGCAAAAAAACTTTTTTAATCCCCCAAAACCTTGGGAATATGCAATTATACACTATTTCAATCGGGCAGTCACCCCCTTAAAAACCCAATATGTTTGCCTGTATGCGAAGGTAGCTGCACAGAACAGAACCCCCGCCCTCCCCATATGCTTGTGGGGTTCTGGGCCCGCCACAGGGGCCCGACCCCCCCTTGTCCCCCGGTCTTCCATTTCGTCCCTCCCCCCGTTTCCCATTTTGCCCAAATTACATAAATATGAGCGTTAAAACAATATTTCCAATTTCCAAAAAAGCGAAGAGGGGGAAAACCCTAACTCACTAGAAGGGATTACTTTATGCCCTTAAATTTTGGGCGGGTTTTTTTGTTTTTTAAAAGTTTTTTTTCCCCCCCAAAAAACTACAACAAGGGGCACAACAAGAAAGGAAAAAAATATTTTTATTTAAAGGGGAAACTTTTTAAAAAACCCAGAGATAAATTGGTTTAAGCGTCTTTACACAGCAAGCAATGGGTTTAAACCCTTTCCCTTTTTTCCCGTATCTTAAATTTTTAAATTAAAAATTTACATTTTAAAAAAATATGTTTTGAGTATCTATATCTCATGTCATTCATAAAGGGCAATATTTAAAAAATTTTGAAACTAAATAAAAACCAAAAAGTAATAAACAATAATTACTTCAATATTTTGTTTAAAATATAACAGGCGGCGCAATGTTACCTAACAGGTTGACGCGCCCTAGATCCTCACGCCGTTGTCGTTGGCGCGTATTTTCTATTGGCACGTCGTAGCGTAGAAACATTCTTCTTGGGTCGTTTTTAAATAATACTCGTCGTGGGTGTCGTCTTTGTTGTTTATCAAACCAGTAGTTCTATGACGTCATTTTACTCCGAGCCAATGTGGATCCGGATAACAGGTGAATCTGAGAGACCTTTGGCATCTCTGAGGCGCGAATAGTCTGCGATATTAAACCACAGTAAAACGTCTATACCAAGACCATTGCCAGGGCGTTTTAATGTTTAAATCTTGTTGATTCTTCTACTTTGAGTCTTGATATTAAGGACCATCAAAAACGAATTGGAATACAAATCGCTCTTTAAACTCTCATCAGTCATCTTCACTAAAAATGAAACAAGAAAGGAAACTTAATACTAAAAAAAATTGTGAAAAAAACCGCTGTAAAACACCCTCAGAGAAATCTTTCAGCCCACTTTTCCATGCAAATATGCATATAATGTTTATTTAATTTGATATTATTAATGAAATAATTTTGTAAGAGATAATAATATTGTATTTGGACTTTCATTCATAATGTAATATTAGCAATGACACATGCCAAAGTGATTTATTACAAAGTAGTTGATTTATTGGCCAATTGTTGCGGCCTAGATTCTTTGCCGCTAGCTAGAGCATTTATTATAGGATGCTTTCTGCAAGCACGTCAATATGCTATTGACTCAGACTTAGGACGAATACAAACTGTAATGTTTCGTTCGTCGTTTCGTTGTTTCGTTCAGGTTATTGAGGGCACCCCACCGTGAGACCCTCCTTGGACACCGACACCGAGCCCCGCAGTTTAGTAGGGAGCTGGTCCTGGAGCACCGGCTCTCCCCTCCGAACCTCGGGGGCCAACGAGGTCAGACTGCTGTATCCAGGCCGAGGTTCACGTTGTTCCGGTTACCCAGGTGTCCTTCACTCCTTGGATAGTTCCCTGGGCCCAGTGACTAACGGGAAGTAGCAGGTTAGTGAGTGCACACCCCACCGTGAGACCCTCCTTGGACACCGACACTCGAGCCCCGCAGTTCTAGTAGGGAGCTGGTCCTGGAGCACCGGCTCTCACCCCTCCGAACCTCGGGGGCAACGAGGTCAGACTGCTGATATCCAGGCCGAGGTTCACGTTGTTCCGGTACCCCAGGTGTCCTTCACTCCTTGGATAGTTCCCTGGGCCCAGTGACTAACGGGAAGAAGCAGGTTAGTCACCCAGTGGTCCTTCACCCTTGGATAGTTTCCCTGGGCCCAGTGACTAACCGGGAAGTAGCAGGTTAGTCCCCACGGTGTCCTTCACCCCTTGGATAATACCCTGGGCCCAGTGACTAACGGAAGAAGCAAGTTAGTGAGTGCACCCCACCGTGGGACCCTCCTTGGACTCCGACACCGAGCCCCGCAGTCTAGTAGGGAGCTGGTCCTGGAGCACCGGCTCTCACCCCTCCGAACCTCGGGGGCCAACGAGGTCAGACTGCTGATATCCAGGCCGAGGTTCACGTTGTTCCGGTTACCCCAGGTGTCCTTCACTCCTTGGATAGTTCCCTGGGCCCAGTGACTAACGGGAAGAAGCAGGTTAGTGAGTGCACCCCACCGTGAGACCCTCCTTGGACTCCGACACCGAGCCCCGCAGTCTAGTAGGGAGCTGGTCCTGGAGCACCGGCTCTCACCCCTCCGAACCTCGGGGGCCAACGAGGTCAGACTGCTGATATCCAGGCCGAGGTTCACGTTGTTCCGGTTACCCAGGTGTCCTTCACTCCTTGGATAGTTCCTGGGCCCAGTGACTAACGGGAAGTAGCAGGTTGGAGTGCACCCCACCGTGAGACCCTCCTTGGAACCGACACCGAGTCCCGCAGTCTAGTAGGGAGCTGGTCCTGGAGCACCGGCTCTCACCCCTCCGAACCTCGGGGCCAACGTGGTCAGGAATGTGATTATCCAGGCACGAGTCTCACGTTGTTCCGGTTACCCCAGGTGTCCTTCACTCCTTGGATAGTTCCCTGGGCCCAGTGACTAACGGGAAGTAGCAGGTTAGTGAGTGCACCCCACCGTGAGACCCTCCTTGGACTCCGACACCGAGCCCCGCAGTCTAGTAGGGAGCTGGTCCTGGAGCACCGGCTCTCACCCCTCCGAACCTCGGGGGCCAACGAGGTCAGACTGCTGATATCCAGGCCGAGGTTCACGTTGTTCCGGTTACCCCAGGTGTCCTTCACTCCTTGGATAGTTCCCTGGGCCCAGTGACTAACGGGAAGTAGCAGGTTAGTCCCCAGGTGTCCTTTCACGTCCTGGATAGTTCCCTGGGCCCAGGTGACTAACGGGAAGTACGAGTTAGTCCCCAGGTGTCCTTCACTCCTTGGATAGTTCCCTGGGCCCAGTGACTAACGGGAAGTAGCAGGTTAGTGAGTGCACCCCACCGTGAGACCCTCCTTGGACACCGACCACCGAGCCCCGCAGTCTAGTAGGGAGCTGGTCCTGGAGCACCGGCTCTCACCCCTCCGAACCTCGGGGGCCAACGAGGTCAGACTGCTGATATCCAGGCCGAGGTTTCACGTTGTTCGGTTACCCCAGGTGTCCTTCACTCCTTGGATAGTTCCCGTGGCCCAGTGACTAACGGGAAGTAGCAGGTTAGTGAGTGCACCCCACGTGGCCCTCCTTGGACACAGCCCCGCAGTTTAGTAGGGAGCTGGTCCGGTAGCACCGGCTCTCACTCCTCCGAACCTCGGGGCCCAACGAGGTCAGATGCGTGATATCAGGCCGAGGTCACGTTGTAGCGGCTAGCCCAGGTTCTCACCCTGGAATTCCTCGGGCCCAGTGACTAAGGAAGTAGCAGGTTAGGCGTGCCTCCACCGTGAGACCCTCCTTGGACACGACACCGAGCCCCGCAGTCTAGTAGGGAGCTGTCTGGAGCACCGTGCTCTCACCTGCCGAACCTCGGGGCCACGAGGTCAGGGACGCTGTATCCAGCGAGGTTCACGTTGTTCCGGCTACCCACAGGTGTCCTTCATCTCCATGGATAGTTCCCTGGGCCCAGTGACTACGGGAAGTAGGCTGAGTGCGTTAGTGAGTGCACCCACCGTGAGACCCCCCTCGGACACCGACACCGAGCCCCGCACTCTAGTAGGGAGCTGGTCCTGGAGCACCGGCTCTCACCCCTCCGAACCTCGGGGGCCAACGAGGTCAGACTGCTGATATCCAGGCCGAGGTTCACGTTGTTCCGGTTACCCAGGTGTCCTTCACTCCTTGGATAGTTCCCTGGGCCCAGTGACTAACGGGAAGAAGCAGGTTAGTGAGTGCACCCCACCGTGAGACCCTCCTTGGACACCGACACCGAGCCCCGCAGTCTAGTAGGGAGCTGGTCCTGGAGCACCGGCTCTCACCCCTCCGAACCTCGGGGGCCAACGAGGTCAGACTGCTGATATCCAGGCCGAGGTTCACGTTGTTCCGGTTACCCCAGGTGTCCTTCACTCCTTGGATAGTTCCCTGGGCCCAGTGACTAACGGCTGTAGCAGGTTAGTCCCCAGGTGTCCTTCGCTCCTTGGATAGTTCCCTGGGCCCAGTGACTAACGGGAAGTAGAGGTTAGTGAGTGCACCCCACCGTGAGACCCCTTGGACTCCGACACCGAGCCCCGCAGTCTAGTAGGGAGCTGGTCCTGGAGCACGGCTCTCACCCTCGAACCTCGGGGGCCAACGAGGTCAGACTGTGATATCCAGGCCGAGGTTCACGTTGTTCCGGTTACCCCAGGTGTCCTTCACTCCTTGGATAGTTCCCTGGGCCCAGTGACTAACGGGAAGTAGCAGGTTAGTGAGTGCACCCCACCGTGAGACCCTCCTTGGACACCGACACCGAGCCCCGCAGTCTAGTAGGGAGCTGGTCCTGGAGCACCGGCTCTCACCCCTCCGAACCTCGGGGGCCAACGAGGTCAGACTGCTGATATCCAGCGGGTTCACGTTGTCCGTTACCCAGTGTCCTCACCCTGGATTGTTCCCTGCCAGGTGCTAACGAGAAGTAGCGGTAGTCCAGGTGTCCTTCACTCCTTGGATAGTTCCCTGGGCCCAGTGACTAACGGGAAGTAGCAGGTTAGTGAGTGCACCCCACCGTGAGACCCTCCTTGGACTCCGACACCGAGCCCCGCAGTCTAGTAGGGAGCTGGTCCTGGAGCACCGGCTCTCACCCCTCCGAACCTCGGGGGCCAACGAGGTCAGACTGCTGATATCACGGGCTTCGACAGTGTTCACCGTTGTTCCGGTTTACCCCCAGGTGTCCTTCACTCCTTGGATAGTTCCCTGGGCCCAGTGACTAACGGGAAGTAGCAGGTTAGTGAGTTGCACCCCACCCGTGAGACCCTCCTTGGACTCCGACACCGAGCCCCGCAGTCTAGTAGGGAGCTGGTCTTGGAGCACCGGCTCTCACCCCTCCGAACCTCGGGGGCCAACGAGGTCAGACTGCTGATATCGAGGCTGGGTTCACGTTGTTCCGGTTACCCCAGGTGTCCTTCACTCCTTGGATAGTTCCCTGGGCCCAGTGACTAACGGGAAGTAGCAGGTCAGTGAGTGCACCCACCGTGAGACCCTCCTTGGACTCCGACACCGAGCCCCGCAGTCTAGTAGGGAGCTGGTCCTGGAGCCACCGGCTCTCACCCCTCCGAACCTCGGGGGCCAACGAGGTCAGATGCTGATATCCAGCGAGGTTCACGTGTTCCGGTTACCACCAGGTTGTTCGGATGTTCCCGGGCCAGTGACTAAGGGAGAAGCAGGTGTCCCAGGTGTCCACTCCTTGGATAGTTCCCTGGGCCCAGTGACTAACGGGAAGTAGCAGGTTAGTGAGTGCACCCCACCGTGAGACCTCCTTGGACACCACACCGAGCCCCGCAGTCTAGTAGGGAGCTGGTCCTGGAGCACCGGTCTCACCCCTCCGAACCTCGGGGGCCAACGAGGTCAGACTGCTGATATCCAGGCCGAGGTTCACGTTGTTCCGGTTACCCCAGGTGTCCTTCACTCCTTGGATAGTTCCCGGGCCCAGTGACGGGAAGTAGCAGGTTAGTGAGTGCACCCCACGTGAGACTCTCCTATCGACCACCGAGCCCCGCAGTCTAGTAGGGAGCTGGTCTGGAGCACGGCTCTCACCCCTCCGAACCTCGGGGGCCAACGAGGTCAGACTGCTGATATCCAGGCCGAGGTTCACGTGTTCCGGTTACCCCAGGTGTCCTTCACTCCTTGGATAGTTCCCTGGGCCCAGTGACTACGGGAAGTTGCAGGTTAGTGAGTGCACCCACCGTGAGACCCTCCTTGGACACCACACTGAGCCCCGCAGTTTAGTAGGGAGCTGGTCCTGGAGCACCGGCTCTCACCCCTCCGAACCTCGGGGGCCAACGAGGTCAGACTGCTGATATCCAGGCCGAGGTTCACGTTGTTCCGGTTACCCCAGGTGTCCTTCACTCCTTGGATAGTTCCCTGGGCCAGTGAGTTCCGGGAAGTAGCAGGTTAGTGAGTGCACCCCACCGTGAGACCCTCCTTGGACACCGACACGAGCCCCGCAGTCTAGTAGGGAGCTGGTCCTGGAGCACCGGCTCTCACCCCTCCGAACCTCGGGGGCCAACGAGGTCAGACTGCTGATATCCAGGCCGAGGTTCACGTTGTTCCGGTTACCCCAGGTGTCCTTCACTCTGGATAGTTCCCTGGGCCCAGTGACTATGGAAAGCAGGTTAGTCCCCAGGTGTCCTTCACTCCTTGGATAGTTCCGGGTCCAGTGACTAACGGGAAGTAGCAGGTTAGTAGGTGCACTCCCACTCGTGGAACCTCCTTGGACCACCGACACCGAGCCCCGCAGTCTAGTAGGGAGGTGGTCCTGGAGCACCGGCTCTCAGTCCCTCCGAAACCTTCGGGGTGCACCAGGTCAGACTGCTGAATCCAGGCCGAGGTTCACGTTGTTCCGGTTACGCCCAGGTGTCCTTCCAATCCTGGGATAGTTCCTGGGCAGTGACTAACGGGAAGTGCAGGTTAGTGAGTGCCCCCGCACCGTGAGGACCCTCCTTGGACACCGACACCGAGCCCCGCAGTCTAGTAGGGAGCTGGTCCTGGAGCACCGGCTCTCACACCTCCGAACCTCGGGGCCAACGAGGTCAGACTGCTGATATCCAGGCCGAGGTTCACGTTGTTCCGGTTACCCCAGGTGTCCTTCACTCCTTGGATAGTTCCCTGGGCCCAGTGACTAACGGGAAGTAGCAGGTTAGTGAGTGCACCCAACATCGAGACAATGTTGTTGAGAAATTTGTGCCCAGTGTGAATATTTGTAATATTTCATTTTGCCCGCTACAAAGTCTATTGTTAACAGTCAAAGTCCATCTTAACTATTGCAAAACAATTCCATAATTGCTTCAGCTTCTCTAGATATTCCAACCGTCCCATTTGGTGGACGATAAATAGCAAATAAAATTAGCAATTATTGTAGTGCAACCTAGTGGTAATCTTATTACCATCATTTCATGTAAGTCACCTACCCATTTAACAACTGCTTTAACTCCATATCATTCATAGCAGCCTCACTACCTCGGAATTCGAGCATCTTATACAATGTTTTTGCATAAATAAGTCATTATATTGTGGTAATGGCAATACTCAAATCTCCTCCACCAAAACTGCTCCAAACCTCCCCCATTCTATTTCACAAACATCATAACATTATAACAACATTCTCTGAAAAAATAGACAAAGGCTGTGTTATATTCAATTTTACTATTATATTTTAAGAATTTTGGCCAAAAATGTTTTTGGAACGGTCTGTAGCGAACATGTGCTGTCTTCCTATGGCCAGACAACAATAGATCGGCGCGCGCATAGTGACGCTCCCCCTCCCTAGCCCGCGGCAGAAACTGATCCAACAACCAATCCCGGTCATGCACGCAGACAGCTAGCAGCAGCTGCCTAGGAGGCTATGCTACCTTGCCCCGCCTCTCTCGCAGTCAGACTCTAGTTTTTGTCTGAGGTGGATGTGTTTTTCTCCGCTCTTGGGTCTGTTCTCGTTCGGCTGGCCACAGTAAAATGTGTTGGCTTCTGTAACTGGAGGAATGTGTTGAAGAGAAAGTCTTTGCATTTGTTTCCTTGCATCGTTCTATTTAGTGTTAACTTGGGGAGGTTTCTCTGTTCTGTCCAGACTGAAGGAATTTATTTGCTCTTTATTCTTTCTTGGGTGACAAGTAGGAGTTCGTTGTCCAAATTTCTAGAAGGTTTTGTTTACTCCAGAACAGACTGCGCAGTTGATGTCTGGGCCTAGGCCAGTGTTATGGTGCAGCGGCAATCGGCAAGTTATGAAAGTTGGACCCCTACCGGCGGTAGAACAAGAGATATTATACTTTTTAGAAGATTACTTCAAAAATACATACGATAAGCCGTATCCGAGAAAAATCCATCTTGTTCTACATGCCGTTTGGCACTTTGAGTGCGCCGCGACGCTTCCGCACGGCGCTTCACTCTTTTGATCCTTATTTCCAAACCAAACACGATAGATTAATAAACTTAGTACCATTGTTTAGAAGAAGAATAGCACTCACTATTCAGTGAATACCCACATTTACCCATTAAAAAATATTGTAGGGTATTTTAATTGGCCTAAAACGCAAAAATGTGACTTTTTATCAATTTTACTTGGATGTTCAATGTCACTTAACGAGAAGAGTTGTAAACATATTGTTGGTTTATCAGTCTTAAAAACATGCTGTAAACATGTGTTATAATACTACAATGCACAGATAGTTACACAAAGTCACTGAGATTGTGCATGACATGCGTTTGTTCGGCCGCGCGTCTTATTTACTTCCGCTGGCGCGCAGGGTGCACGGTGAGTGCCGGGCGCCGAACAGAACACATAGAAGAGAAAAACTGGCAATAACAACTGTTTAAATCAATTAAATATGTAAGAATTTAAATCAATTTCTAAAAAAAATTGACACACGTCACGTCAAATTATAATTAAGGGTGTAGCACGTATAGGCATGTTAAAGTGTGTATGACATTCTTGTGTGGCTTTTACTGGAATGTAATATAAAGATACCAAAAACATTTGTTATGTTCCCATAAAATGAATGAAATATTAAAAATAAATATGAAGGGTATTTTTATAAATACTGTATAGGCTTCACCTTATTGTTGTTATTAATAAGTAAGTTTTGCTCACCATTCTCGAGTTGCAGACGTCTCTGTGCTAAATTATTTTTACGCATAGGATTATTTTATAGAATATTTTAACCATTTTAGTTATGGATGGATTCTAAAAGTGTAATATAGATCTTTGAATTCGTCTCTCGTGTTCTACCTTGGATTGTCTGTAAATAATTGTGTTCCAGCTATTACTACATAAATATACAACATTACGTTATAGTTTGCGTTTTTCAATCTTTACAGTATTATAATTTGCATGCTTTGTATAATTCAGTTTTATTTACATTTCTCCAATTTCCATCACACCCACAAGCGTGTGTTGTGCCCTAAAACCCCAATAACTAACTAACTAACCCACAAGCAGTGATACAAAGCTCGTTTGAATTGGCACTTGTCTGTTTCACACTGCTTGTCACTACTATAAAGATGTGTGATTTGTTGATGTAAATACAATATTATAAGACGTTGTATGTTCTCCAACCGTAGTCGAATGACTGCAATAACGGATTTGCAACATGGCTCTAACACCATTCTAACACCATACCAAACATTGAAATTTAGCCCTCTTAGCATGCAGTTGAAATGCATTATCATCAGTAGGGGTTCATTAGGGCTTCATATTTATTTATCCGTAGTTTTAGTTAGAGCAAAATTTAAATGTGTGAGAAAATTCACTTCCAGCTTTCGAAAATGACAATACAGTAACATCTTTAACAAATCATGTTCAAGTATATTTTGACAGTGCACACAAACATGCCCATCCATAGACTTGCATGTTGATTGCAATTATGTTTTGTTATTTGGTGGTAATATATAACCAAGGCATGTCGTTGGACTCTGACCAGGTTTGAGCTGCTTTCATAAACAAATGCATAAGAGCTTCCATTACGTTTTAATAACTCGTACACCACGATTAGTTGTTAACCTTGCAGAAGAGATTGGCAGTCACATCAGCATATATTCCCAGTATAGTTATTAGTTGGTAAGTCCTCCATCACCAAACATTGATTTTATACTGGCCAAAAAACGCCTATGTCAAATGCATGCCACCTAAACGCATTCTTATTTAACAGGAGAGAGCAGCTGGTTTACTCCGGTTTACTCCATAAGATTTTCAGTTCATGGCTGTTTATGGCAAGATCTGCAGTGGCCATAATATGAGTTTGGTCGATCTTCTCAGCAACGTTACCGAGGTGAGAAGTGCAGTGTATATGAAGAAAACGTCAGAAGACTGATGATGATGTTGAAGTGTTAAAAGCCTCCCCATGATGATGGAATCTTGAAATATCACTTTATAAATCGGTGAATAAGCGATACATTTTTTAAACTAGGCACTTGATTTGTGATTAAAGATAGGTCTCTTCATCAAAGTTTTGTCTGTAATTTCTCGTGGTTCGGCGTGGGGTTTATCATATTGAAGTATAATGTATTTTATCTGATATTTGATTCTTCTGATGTCAGAAGTTTGTTACTGCCAATTTGGAATTTTAATTCACCACAGTTCTTTAACATAGCACGACGACTGTGTCATGAGTTGGGTTTTTTACCGTCAATGTATTCTTCTTAATTGAATAGAAATTAAATCCATGAGGTACGAACAAGTCATCATCAAGTACTAACTGGCAGTTAGCAACTACGTCTCAAACCTGGAATATTGTCGTAAAAACAACTACGTACATCCAGTGGGAATGCAAATGTGCAAAAAGTTTTGCTCCCAAACTGATGATGCACGAACACCCTAAAGCAAGAGGTGTACTTACATATTTGGATTGTGCTATTAGGTTATGACACAATGCTAGAGATGAGAGGATATCTTGGGATTAAAGTAGGCACAAACACCAAGTCCATCGAAGAATCATAGCATCATTAACGTATCGTTTGCACACATTTGTGTATACTGTCACAAATGGTAAAGAAATCTGAATCTCTTTACTCTCATTAAGCTCACACTAATGAATATAGCAGCAGATTGGTGCAAGACCATTCTCTTGAAGGTTTGATGTCCACGTTTCGTTCTTCGTCATAATTGTTTTCTGTCATCTCTTCGAGCTTAGACACCTTTTATAAAGTTTCACCGACACTCATCAGCTATTGTAGAATAAATCGGGTTTACCCAACAGTTCTTACTTAAATAATTATAATATTAATAAATTGTATTAGAGTCTACCACTCAGTTATATAACTGATTTTCAGTGGGGGACAGTAAATCAAAGCGACCAAGCCACCCCTGTAGGTCCCGACGCAATCCGACCTCGCCTTCCGGTACTCTTTATAATACTGGTGTATTCTTTTCAATAGCACAAGATAATTGATCAACAGCCCATTGGCAAGAAGAGTGGAATTTCACATCAGTTTTTTAGATATATATATCTTTATAACGGTAACAGATACGAGTATAACACGTATTTTTGGTACAGGTCGATAACAGACCCAGTGTCGAACACATTTGCCGTCACAGAATAGACAGCGTTCTGATCGATTACTTGTCTTGAGTTTAGTACTTTGTTTTTGTGTTCGTCATCCATAGATACAATTCGTATATACATAAATCTTGAAACACAGTTTACCCATTTTGGCATTGCATTAAGAATATGATATCAAATACTCCATGCAATTAATGTTCGATCATGTTATAACAATAATAGGGATTGAATCATGAGAATACTGTTTTCCAGTCATAGCTATAAATATAATATTTTCGTGATTTACATAACAAACATGCAATAATCTCTAAGCACGGAACAAACAACAATAAACGTTGTGTACTGCTACACTAGCATGTTTCACAACGAGATGGTCTTTAAATTCAAAATTTATTTTGAGTGTTGGCCAAACAAATAAGTTTAAAAATAACATCAATGAAGCAGCACTATTTAAAAAAAAATATTTTATGTGTGATGAAAGACTGCAATGCAGCTTTGTTCCTGCATTTGCTGTCGATTGACAAAAACTGAACCAAATGTTCAATTGAGATAAAATATGAAATAATAGCATTTAAAGAACTTACACTGCTAAATCACAAAGACTTTCGTTGATACCTACATGGGCCGAATAGTAACGTATGAGCGGTTTGGCGCTTACAACTCACAATGTGCTTGGCGTGACAGCGGAACTAAATAAGACGCGCGGCCGAACAAACGCATGTCATGCACAATCTCACCGACTTCGTATAACTATCTGTGCATTGTAGTATTATAACACATGTGACAGCATGTTTTTAAGACTGATAAACCAACAATATGTTTTCAAATGTTCTCGTAAATTGGCATTGAATATCCAAGTAAAATTGATAAAAAAAGTCACATTTTTGCGTTGTAGGCCAATTTAAATACCCTAAAATATTTGTAATGGTTTGATGTGGGTATTCACTGGAAAGGGCTATTCTTCTTCTAAACAATAGTACTAAGTTTATTAATCTATCGTGTTTGGTTTGGAAATAATTATCAGAGAGTGAAGCGCCGTGCGGAAGCGTCGCGGCGCACTCAAAGCGCCAAAACGGCATGTAGAACAAGATGGATTTTTCTCGGATACGGCTAATCGTATGTATTTTGAAGTAATCTTTCTAAAAAGTATAATATCATCTTGTTCTACCGCCGGTAGGGGTACCTCATCGAAATAAGCGTCTCCGGGCCGCCTGGCCGCTCGACCATTAGGGAGTTCTTGAGTTTAACTTTTCTTTGGACAAGTTTTTAAAGAAATGTAGTAAATGTCATTCGACATTGTAAAAAGTATTTAAAAATTTTTATTTCGTCTGCTTCTCTTTAGCCATTGACAAGTGCATTCTTGTTTTAACTGTTTCCTTTTCTAGGGTTGTCATGTTTGCAATGCTATGTTGATTGTTAATATATTTAAAGATTTTTTATTTTATTCAGAGTTTCAATACAAGACATTTTTCACTTGAAACTATAACAATAGAAAACTAAAAAAAACCCAATACTCAAAATACACAAAAAAGAAAAAAACAAACAAGATAACACCATATTACGGGGAAAAGCATAGCGACTTAGATGTTTTTTAAAACAGTGCACGGAGAGAATATGTCATAGGGTCACGACAATGACAACACGGAACGGATGATGACACAGACGGAGACGACCAGACTTGAGGGAACCCCTGCCCTCCCCATACGCTTGTGGGGGGTTTCTGACCAGCAGAGCCTGCCCACCCTTGTCCCCCCACGTCAAACCCTTACGTCCCTCCCTTCGTTTTGATTAGACAAAGGCGTTTCGTTTTGGGCCTTTCAAATTCCAACTCGAAACCTTCTCGCGGTTTGGCCCGTAAATCGGGGAGTTTCACTCCCTGAAACTAATGGCGAGCTCTGGGTCGTCGTGGGGAACCCCTTACCTTGACTACCTCCTCGACGGCGACGACTAAGACAACACGGACGGATGATGACACAGAGGGGAGACAAACCACGACGCGGAAGAACCTCTCCCCTCCCCATATGCTTGTGGCTGGTTCTGACCAGCACAGGCCTGTCCACCCTTGTCCCCCACGTCATCCCTTTCGTCCCCCCCTTCGTCTCGATTAGCCAAGTTGCATAAATATGAGACGTTAAGCAATATCCAATCAATCAATCGTTTTGGTTAGCCATAGCATAAATATGATACGTTAAGCAATATACAATCAATGCTCGTTTGAATTACTTCTGATACAAACCATTTGATTTCTTTTATTGCCTTAGTTTAAACTTGGATTATTGGGCACAAAAAATCAATTTATCTCCCATTGACACCTCCCGACGGCGAACGACAATGACAACACGGACGGACGATGACATATACGGAGACGACCACGACGTGGGGGAAAACCCCTGCCCTCCCCATACTCTTTTGGCTGGTTCTGACCAGCACAGGCCTGTCCACCCCTTGTCCTCCCGCGTCTCTCCTCACGTTCCTTTCCTTGGAAAGAAGTATAAATGGTGGTAACTAACACCGATAGAAATTGTTTCATCTTGGAGGCGCGAATAATCTTATCTATTAAAGAGCCCTAAAACAACTAATACTAATACTAAAAATCAAGTACAAACTTCACGTTCTACGGCTGACCTACACACTTCTATTAATTTGAAACCTCCATCAAAGATCTAAATGTGTTGTCTAGATGACGGACAACGGTTGCCTACATCCTGGGAACCTGTACTCCCACATCATCAACAAGAAGCCCGTGTGCTACGCTCTGACACCCTAACGTCGTGACGTCACCACTAGACCCCAGCTCCATCTGTTGTGTTGAGGACGTACCAGCATCCGTTATTCTAAAAAAAATTGACGGTCGGTTAACAAAACAGCCTTTATTATTGTTATCCATTTTTTCTTCCATTAGCTTAGAAAACCATATAAATCTCAAACAAACAACATAATTTATTAGCTTCCAATATGACACGCAGCGCAATGTGAACGACTCGGTTGAAGCTCGCTAGTTTCTCACGTCATCCTGGACATCATTTGCGATATTGTTTTCCTCCAAATCTCATTTGAAGTGTGTTTTTCAAGGTGAAATATCATTAAAAAAATGTGTGAAATGTGAAATGTGCTCTTACACTCATCTTGAGGCTGTTGAGTTATAACACACTCTCCATGGCTACTTCATTGAATGTTACGGATGTAATTTGATATCACAGATTATATACTTCAACTGGAACATAAATCACAGTATTGAAACAAGATATATTTCTCATAAGACTTAGACTGTTGGACTAGAGAGGACACAAACATAAACATCAGTGTTGCAATGTTTTACTGGCAACCACAGTTTGAGCAACCTTTGAAAGGAACATTGGTAGGGCAATTAAAATGTTTTACTTCCGCGATTAATCTTTAATCCCTTGTCCCCCCGCGTCATCCCTTACGTCCCTCCCTTCGTCTCGATTAGCCAAGTTGCATAAATATGAGACGTTGAGCAATATCCAATCAATCAATCAATTTATTTTTTTACTTACATTATCCCAAGAAAAATAGCACGGTTTTTTGTTTATGTTAGTTTTTTTGTCTGTTTGTTCGCTCTATACCGGGCAAACGGCATATGCGATCTTAATGAAAAGTGGAGGGGACCTTCGAAATCTTTGAACTTAGACCTGCCACCTTTTTTTGGTGTAATCGATCAAATATTTCTTATGATTATCGTACTTTTACATTTTTTAAATTTTTTTAATGAGGCATTTTCGTGATATTTGGCAAATGGCTACTCCGATATTATAATCTAATATTTAATATCTAATAAAAACATCATCCACGGTCGGTATATTATTGCATTATAATAAATTATTCAGATGCTTTGAAATCACTTTAATTCGTAACTCTCCCCATACGCTAGTGGCTGGCCTGTCCACCCCTAGTCCCCCCGCGTCATCCCTTAAGTCCTTTCTTCGTCTCGATAAGCCAAGTTGCATAAATATGACACGTTAAGCAATATCCAAACCAATCGAATATGGCCATACCGATAAATCTAGACACTGTTCAATATGAACAATGTTCGCGATCAATGTTTTTTAACGGTCTGTATCGTACACGTGCCACCTTCAGAGCTCCAAGGTCCGACAACAAAGGATCGGCGCGCGCAACGAGTCCCCCCACCACTACCCGCTCTTCTCAATCGCGCACACCAACATCAGCAGCCTCTAACCTAACCCAGCCTTGCATTCAGCCTCTTGTTCTTGTTCGAGGTGGACTTATTTGGTCACTGCTCTTCGTTCTTGTTAATTGTTTGGAATGAGTTGACTTCTGTTACTGTCTTATGTATTGTATAAAGAATTTTTGTTGTTGTTTTTTTAAATTTATTTCTGTTTAGTTTGGTAACTTAAGGAGGTTGTTTGTTTCTGTCCGGACTGGGCCTTCAAATTTCAGCTCGACACCTTCTCGCGGTTTGGCCCGTGAATAGGGGAGTTTCACTCCCTTAAACTAATGGCGAGCTCTGGGTCGTCGTTGGGGAACCCCTTCCCTTTGACTACCTCCCCGACGGCGACGACAAGGAAACACGGACGGATGATGACACAGACGGAGACGACCAGACGTGGGGAAACCCTGCCCTCCCATATGCTTGTGGCTGGTTATGACCCGCACAGGCCCGTCCACCCTTGACCCCCCGTCATCCCTTACGTCCCTCGCTTCGTCTCAATTAGCCAAGTTGCGTAAATATGAGACGTTAAGCAATATCCAATATCCAATAAACTAAATGGTTTTATTCCTTCTTTATTCTCTTGCTCGACATGACAAAGTTTGTTGAGTTTTGCTGTCTGAATTCCAACTCTCAACCTTCTCGTGGTTTGGCCCGTGATTAGGGGAGTTTTACTCCCTGAAATAATGGCGAGCTCTGGGTCGTCGTTGGAGAACTTTCCCCTTCTCTTTGACTTCCTCCCCGACGGCGACGACAATGACAACACAGACGGATGATGACACAGACGGAGACGACCACGACGTGGGGGAACCCCTGCCCTCCCCATACGCATGTGGCTGGTTCTGACCAGCACAGGCCTGTCCACCCCTTGTCTCCCCGCTTCTTCCCTTACGTCCCTCTCTTTGTCTCGATTAGCCAAGTTGCATAAATATGAGACGTTAAGCAATATCCAATCCAATCTCCCCTTCCCATTGACTACCTTCCTGACGGCGACGACAATGACAACACGGACGGATGATGACACAGACGGAGATGACCACGACTAGGGGGAACCCCTGCCCTCCCCATACGCTTGTAGCTGGTTCTGACCAGCACAGGCCATCAAATTCCAACTCGACACCTTCTCGCGGTTTGGCCCGTGATTAGGGGAGTTCTTCTCCCTGAAACTAATGGCGAGCTCTGTGTCGTCGTCGGGGAACCCCTTCCCTTTGACTACCTCCGCGACGGCGACGACAAAGACAACACGTACGGATGATGACACAGACGGAGACGACCACGACGTGGGGGAACCCCTGCCCTCCCCATACGCTTGTGGCTGGTTCTGACCAGCACAGGCCTGTCCACCCCTTGTCCCCCCGCGTCATCCCTTACGTCCCTCCCTTAGTCTCGATTAGTCAAGTTGCATAATAATGAGACGGTAAGCAATATCCATTATTATCTGGGTCGTCGTCGTGGAACTTTCCCCTTCCCTTTGACTACCTTCCCGACGGCGACGACAATGACAACACGGACGGATGATAACACAAGACGGAGACAACCACGACGTGGAAGAACCTCTGCCCTCCCCATACACTTGTGGCTGGTTCTGACCAGCACAGGTCCGTCCACCCCTTGCCCCCTGCGTCACTCCTAACGTCCCACCCTTCGTCTCGATTAGCCAAGTTGCATAAATATGAGACGTGAAGCAATATCCAATATTTAATAATGAATGCAATATTACTAGCTCCGCAATAGAGAGTGAAATTGGACACTCCTCGAGTTTCCGGGCGAACTGTACAAACAGAGTGTGGGACGAACTGCGTGCTAACAGTTAGCAGCCAACAGCTGTCTTGAAACATTTTATCATCTAAACAAACATTCTTCCAGTCGTAAGAAAACCAGCCAGTGTTATTCCACTTACGTCGTCGTGTACGATATGTTGAGAAATAAATTAATTTCATCATCTTTTATCGAACACAGTGCGTGGTAAAACTCTTACAACTACGTCATCAACCACCTGCAGTCCATATTCTGAGGGCCAACAAATTCCAACTCGCAACCTTCTCGTGGTTTGGCCCGTGATTAGGGGAGTTTATCTCCCTGAAACTAATGTGCGAGCTCTGGGTCGTCGTCGGGGAACCCCTTCCCTTTGACTACCTCCCCGACGGCGACGACAAAGACAACACGGACGGATGATGACACAGACGGAGACGACCACGACGTGGGGGAACCCCTACCCTCCCCATATGCTTGTGGCTGGTTCTGACCAGCACAGACCTTTCCACCCCTTGTCCCCCCGCGTCATCCCTTTACGTCCCTCCCTTCGTCTCGATTAGCCAAGTTGCATAAATATGAGACGTAAAGCAATATCCAAAAAAAAAAAAACATATTCTGTGAACACACAGAATATTATCAGCAAAACTAGTGAAGGCACAAGTGTAGTGTAGGCAAGTGGACTTGTATCTCCAAGTGGCCCACTTCGAGGTCTACACCAGGGCCTACCCAAGGCCTACCCAGTTCCAGAGTGGTCTACACCAGAGCCTACCCAAGGCCTACTTCGAGGTCTATACCAGGGCCTACCGGAGGTCTACCTAGATCCAGAGAGGTCTACACCAGTGGCCTACCTAAGGCCTACTTCCCCAGGCCTAACCGGGACCTACCCAGAGCTCGGCCGACACGAGGCCTACTCTCAGGCACAAAGACTGGAGTGCCTATCTACACCACAGACAGACTGTAAAGTACAGTATCATTATATTCTTTATTAATATTCATAATTCAAGGTGATTTGAATATTGACTGAAAGGCTTATAGTGCCTGAGCTAGACCACCCTCCATTTAACAGGGCTTGGCATAAGTTTGTCTTTTTTATTATTGTTTATTTTTCATTTCTGTTGTCATTCTTTTTATTTGTGTTTGAACCAGTATCATAATAACCAGTGTAATGTTGTTGCATAATTGCCCATGAGGCTGAACATCATTATTAAAAATCAAGCAGACTTGATCTTAAAAAAACTACCAGGGGGTAATAATATTGATACAACCTCACTCCTTTGACATATACAATTTTATAACTTCCTGTTTGTCTTCATTTAATTTAAAAATTAAAAGAAAGAGTTTCTCGTGCTACTCCATCGAGTGTAGCTGGCGCCCAGCTAAAAACCAGCCTCACTGAAGAGAGTTCAGGTAAATGTTTCAATTTAATTTTTTTTGGTAATTTTTAATTTTTTTTAATTGTTGTAATTTCTTGTGTACGTTGTTTATTTGGTTACAGTGTCGCCCAACGTTGGGCTTGCCTACTTTTTTACAGACCTATTTTTGTTAAACAAATTTAATTTCTATAAAATGGATACAGTCAAAGGAATAGTGGCTCAAATTCATATTCTGAACTTATGCCTAGCCCTTTTTTTCTTTTTTTCTTTCACAAATGGCAAAAAAATATTTTTTATTTGCCCATGGCAACATAGGTACTAATACTAGCATACAAAATAGTGCCCCTTCTCTCAATAAGTGTTTCTACAGTACCAAATTTTTTGGTAACTAGTTTTATACTAGGGAACGCCAAAGTCGTTGAAGACGAGTGAGTTAGTCATGTGTTGAGTACCCGGAAAATTTCCCTTTTTCTTCCCCTACCTTAGGCCTCCCTAGCCTATCATAGGCTACAGTCGAGCATTATGGCCTTAACTATGACCTAAACTTCAATACCCTATTATTTATACGAATATCATGATCAAATTCGCTTTGCTCGTGAAGTTTATTAGTTTTCTATAATATTTGGCTCCTAGTTATAGGTCCAAATAACTACTACTGGTATATTCCCCCGGGCTTCAAGGAGCCAAATTAACCACTTCTCCCAATTCTTAATTTTAAAGATGCATTTCTGATGGATTGCTACCTTTGGATAGCCCTAGGCACAGGGCCTAGCCTACGCGTATTTGTGACAGTCGTAAAATGGCTCGAGACACAACAATTAGTAGGCCCTAGAGACTATGTAGGTTGACCTAATTACTACAGTAAGCCAAAGCTTTAAGAACTATTTATATTGATGTTCAAAGGCCCTACATCGAGACGTAAGTTAACATAACCTCAATTTGCAAAAAAAAAACAAACACATAACTTAAATTTTATTTGAAATCAATGGGGATACTCAACGTAAACATTTAAAAAGTGTAAAAAGTAACAACAGGAAGGTTAACAGTATAATACATTAAATAGATTTAGCTTTGTTTAATTAATAATCTTTGGTTTATCAAGCTTTGTGATAAGTTTCCCAAAAAAACATTTTTGTAAATGCAGATTCTCACGTAAAATCAAATGACTACTTTCAAATGGCGTTACATAATACCAAAACTGGAGTTTTTCACTTCATTTCACGTGACAAGTTGTCACTGTGCGTTATAGAATTAGGGTCTAGACTATCCAAATCGAGAAATAATTTTTTTTTGTTTGTAGAAACCATTTTTATCAAACCATTTTTGTCATGTAGTTTTAACGTGCATATATCAGTGCCCAAAGAATATCAAACATTACACGGTTACGGCCTAGATAATTTCGGTTGAAATATTGAGTTAGCCATGCAATCTGTGCTCGTATTCTATACTGGACAAATTTTCCATAGCAGTAGTGTACGCATTTTAAATCATGTTTAATATTTTTTTAATATTCAATTGAGAAATTTAAAAATCTTTTCCAACCAGGGGATTGAACTCGGGTACCCACACATTTCGATTTCAATGGCGAATTGGGAAAAACTAGGGACTAGGGAAACGCCAAACACATTGTTGGAGTGGTAAACGAATAACGTGTCGGGGTAAGCGAAAACATTTACATTAAAGGTTGGTTATTAAATTAAAATAAATAGCAGTGCAAAATATGCCTAGTTTGTATGTAGTTTGTATGTGTTTGTACGCCAAACCACAAGCGGTAATGCGTCACTCGAACCTAAAGGCCTTGGTAGGGGAAGGAATGGAATGTTACCGGTTACCTACTCTACGCATGACTCACTCAATCGCTCAACAACAGATTTTGGCTATACTTGTCTCTTGGTGATATATATTATAGGTATCTATATTATAAATAATAAATAATCTATTTTAGGGGGTATATTTGTTTGAATGTAGTTGGTTATTTGAAAAGCAAGTATAGGCCCAAATGATAGAGTAGAAACATTAGCCGGCAATAGCCGGGTCTCTTGTATAAACAACTCTTCTTCGGCAATGCGGCGACGTCGTTGTCATCGTCATCTTCCTCAGCAGCCTGTAAAGAGCGTAAAATTGTAACGTCACGTTCATCACCCCGGAAGGGCGTGTAGATTGATAATTTAAAATGTAACCACCGTATAATCCGTCAATTCGACGTAACGGTCAAGTACCCCATACTCCCAAAAACCCGTTTTCTGGCTCGCCCAGACCAAGGAAATTAAGCGTTTCTGGAAGGTAAAATAAGAAATTTGTTTTATTACAATAATTATAAACAACATGTGCGGGGTTACCACTTGTAGCAATCAAATTGTACTTGCCTAATATATGTTCTCCCTCTTGTTGCAATTTTAAAATTGGAACATTAACTCCAATTACATCTAGTGATGGTAATAGGCAGTCCAATATGGGCCCGATTGTACTAGGAAAAATAAAACAAATGTTTAGGCCTATATATATCAATAAGATTTGAACTTGATCATAAAGATACACAATATATAAAATTAAATTAAATTACCATTTGTGGTAGCCAATCATAGGGTAACGGTAGTCATTGTCGGAGTCATACTGTAACCTAAAATTTGAAAAACATTATTGAAAACCAGTTAAAAAGACGCACCCAAAAAAACATGTAAAAACAGTTTGTCAAAGAGAGAGGGAAAATTTTAAAACGTACCTCGCAACAGTCGAAACACATTTTTGACGCGGATCCTCCATCTGCAGACAATAAAAGGGTTCATCAAATGAGGTTGTGAAATACATTTTGGTATATTTTTTTTTTCTCAAAATTTGTAAAGAAAATACTCACGCGAGGTACTTGCTTCGTTAATATCCTTAAACTAGTTCAATTGAGATAACTAAATTAAAAGAAAAATTTACAACTAGTTTGTATGTAGAAACGACAATAATTACAAAGTACAATATGTCGGATCGTAGACGAAAAAAAACCCAAAAAAAACATTTTGGGTGTAGGTAACGAAAATTTTGTTATCAAGATTTAAATGATTTTCAATTTTATAATGGAACATCGCCAAGACAGTGCACGTAAAAAGTTGTTGGAAATAAATTATAAAAATTGGAAATGATGCGACGTAAAAAATAAGTAAACCACATATCGAGTTTCAAACGTCATTCTAAACATGAAAACTTGGCAACCAAAATGTGCGGGCTAGTTTTAACAAATATTTTGGTAAAAGCAGGTTTAAAATGATGTTTGTATCTGTGCTAATTTCATTGAGATTATCATTGGGCATACGAAAAATTTGATGAATAATTTTCAAAACTAGGTAAAATGAGTAGTTATGGAAGTCGTTCAGGTAGACTAGGGGAGGGGGCGTAGCTAATGTCTAGTCATAAAATAGAGGAGTGGGGGTAAACCCCCTAACCCTAAGGTCATTAACCCTAGGTCATTAACCCCCTCCCCCCCCCTCAAAATCAATTCATAACCCTCACTAATTGCAAGGTAGTATTCTACATTACCCTCCACCCAGGAAAGGTAGTATTCTATATTACCCTCCACGCAGGAATGAAGGTAGTTCAACATACCCACACATCACCTACGGCAATCTATATTTCCCTCCAAGCAGGAGTGTAGGTAGTTCAACATACCCACATATTGTAATGCATGTGTCATTGAACTTCATCAAACAACGTTGATTCCGCACACACACACACCTATGAGAACAACCTCCCCTCTCTGAGCTAGCACGTGCTAATGGCACACGCACAACTTTTCGTCTTGCCTTACTCATGTTTGATTTCCCCCCACCACCATGACCACCATTTAGAAATCACCAACGCCCTCGGCACAAGGTAGGGCGTCTATATTCCTACCATTAGCTAAAAATCTTACGTATACAATCACTCTCTACCTTTCTCTCTACCTTGACATTATGCGTGTTCGTTCTTGCAGATAATAAAAACCTTAAGGTAGGTCATCTATAATCCCACCACACGCGCGTGCGTGCGCGCTCGAGGCTGTCGACTCCCGCAAGGTGTAGGCCGCCTTCTGTAAGCTTAGGCTGTATCTAATAGATTCAACGTTTTGATCGACCTTTAGTCCATCATCATGATTGCTCCTGAAGAGAGATCGTGCACAGTTGTGTAAATTCCGACAGTTGTAAGATTTCACAGGTAGAAAAGTTCATTATAGAATTAACGATTACGAATTTCCAATTATGATACTTGGCATTTTTGTTTTGTCGTTACAAAAAAAAAGGAAAATACCAATAGCAACTATACATTTCCATAAAGGGGAGGAGTGACGAAACGAATTGAATATGATTTAATTATAAAACCTTCCCACATATTTAACAGAGATTATTATTTGTCTCGGCTCTATAGAATAGATCAATCGAAACTGTCAGCGTCAAGAGTAACATCGTCATCATCGCCATGGATAGTTGTAAAACCCTTTACTATTTTGGAACGTACTACTATTGGTGTTTAACAACAATCTACGAACAGCAGAACATAAAATTAAAAATTGGTATAGATGCTGAAAGGGTGGTGTGGGGTGTTCTATTCATATGTAATTAGAAGATGTTAACATGATGTACGACTCGATTTACCTACGAAGAGTGGGGTTAATCTTGCAGCCTGTAAAAAGTCGTATTACAGATTTCTTCACCGATGACAAAATGTTCTACTTCGTGCCGCTGAGTGAGAAGTATGAACTTGGCCCATTGTGTTTCAGGGACCCAAACCTGCGATCGTGATCAAAGAGAAAAATTGAAATGATACCAGGTCAACCTCCGACCGTGGCCATGCCACCTCAAAAACTGAGGTCGGTTTTTCTTGAAAAAGTCGACGCCGTAAACCTTCTCTCAAACTACCCGCAAACTATACATCATTGAACAGACGTGCAAATTTCTGTTTTGCTGCAAAACAACTTTACAAACTATTAGTGTATGAAAACCCAGCGAAGGCGTGTGAGTTAGATATACAGAAGATGAACTATTCTGAGCGGGAGGGTCACATTATAAAAATCATTCGCAGTGACATGTTAATTGCTGAGAAAAAGACACGCCTTCCAGTCGCCGAATTAATAGACTATGATCTGTTAGAGAGAGAAATGAGAAGTACAATATTTCAACGTAAATTTGTGTTTGATGTAAAGTTTAGGATATCTCCAGAGTTTTGTCACGTACCAAGAATAACGAGGCGTTAACAGCTCACGCACTCTGTAATAATTATACAATATCCTACATGTCATTATTATGGCTATGTTTTTTTTAATATTACTTATAATAATATGATATTGAAACAATCATATTTATAACCTATTTAAGAAATGTTTTTACCTTGTATGTTGTCATATTATAATTGTTTGATACATTAACTGTAAGAAATCGAAATATCACTTTATATTCTAATAAAAATATTTCTCTTCCCAAAGAATTTTATTATTTTAATGATAATTTTATATATAGTTTCACTTTAGTTAGGATATGGATGATGAGATAATATCGTTACACAGTGAGCACACTCAACTTTCATTTTAATATATTTTTATTTATGTATAGATATGAAATACAGCATATTTTAAAGTACCCTATTTAAGGATTAAGAAGAAGCAGAAACAAAATTATTTACATAATAATAATAAACCATAACCTTACCTTTAATTCATTTACCATTATCGTGATACACTGTCATAAAAAAAGTTAAAATATTAGCGGTATTCAAACGAATGCTATCAGTTTCCACACCATTCTTGCACTCAATCTTGCCGCAGTAAGTAAGTTTTTGTCCGTGAACATCTGCATTCTTCGAGACGTTCCCCCGTGAATGTTCTTGCGAATCTTGCAGGTAGGAAGTATCGGGGGCCCATCTTCGACGTTACAATGAGTCTACGTCCAAACTTTGGTTTTTTTCATTCCAGTCCGTGACGATTATTTGGGCTCCCCAATTTTAAGTGTGTCTAAAAGTTTTATTTCGGTGGTATCTATATTTCCAATAGCGTTTAACTCCTCGACAAGATTTGTGTACACACGCCAAGGGTTTCACTGAATTCTTCGAGACGTTTCCCCCGTGAATGTTCTTGCGAATCTTGCAGGCAGGAAGTATCGGGGGGCCCCTCTTCGACGTTACAATGAGTCTACGTCCAAACTTTGTGTTTTTTCATTCTAGTCCCCTGACGATTTCGTCCCCAAATTTTTAAATGTGTCTTAACGTTGATTCGGTGGTAAACATATTCCAATAGCGTTTAAACCCTCGACAAGATTTTTGTACAAGCCCAAGGGTTTCACTGCATTTTTTCGGACGTTCCCCGTGAAGTTCTTGCGAAACTTGCAGGGAGGAAGTATCGGGGCCCACTTCGGGCGTTACAATGAGTCCCACGTCCAAACTTTGTGTTTTTTCTTCCAGTCCGTGACGATTATCGACTCCCCAATTTTAAGTGTGTCTTAACGTTGATTTGGTGGTATCTATATCCCCAATGTTAACTCCTCGACAAGATTTTTTGACACACGCCCAAGGGTTTTTACTGCATTCTTCAAGACGTTCCCCGTGAATGTTCTTGCAACTTTTCAGGCAGAAGTATCGGGGGGCCCATCTTCGACGTTCAATGGTCTAAAGTCCAAACTTTGTGTTTTTTAATTCCATTCCCGTGACGATTACGACTCCCCAATTTTAAGTGTGCTTAACGTTGATTTCGGTGGTTTTCTATATTTTCCCCCAAAAGCGTTTAACTCCTCGGACAAGATTTGTGTACACACGCCCAAGGGTTTTTCTGCATTCTTCGTATGACGTTCCCCCTTTGTGAATGTTCTTGCGAATTTGCAGCAGGAAGTTGGGGCCCCTCTTCGAGTTTTCATGAGTCTTTCGTCCAAACTTGTGTTTTTTTCATCCCAGTCCGTGACGATTATCGCCTCCCCAATTTTAAGTGTGTCTTAACGTTTGATTTCGGTGGTATTATATTCCCAATTAGTTAACTCCCGACAAGTTTGTGTACACACGCCAAGGGTTTCACTGCATTCTCGAGAGTTCCCCCGTGAATGTTCTTGCGAAATTTTTGCAGGCAGGAAGTATTCGGGGCGTATCTTCGACGTTACAATGAGTCTTGTCCAAAATTTGTGTTTTTTTCATTCCCTCCGTGACGATTATCGACCCCCAATTTAAGTGTGTTTAACGTTTGATTCGGTGGTATCTATATTCCCCAAAAAGCGTTTTTAAATCCTCGAAAGATTGTGTACACACGCCCAAGGGTTTCACTGCATTCTTCGAGACGTTCCCCCGTGAATGTTCTTGCGAATCTTGCAGGCAGGAAGTATCGGGGGCCCTCTTCACGTTACAATGAGTCTACGTCCAAACTTTGTGTTTTTTCATTCCGTCCGTGACGATTATCGACTCCCAATTTTTAAATGTGTCTTAACGTTTGATTTCGGGGTATCCCATATTCCCAATAGCGTTTAACTCCTCGACAAGATTTGTGTACACACGCCAAGGTTTCACGCATTTTTCGAGAAGTTTTCCCCCCTGAATGTTTCTGCAAATCTTGCAGGAGGAGTATCGGGGGGCCCCTCTTCGACGTTACAATGGTCTAGTCCAAACTTGGTGTTTTTTTCATTCCAGTCCGTGACGATTTCCCACTCCCCAATTTTAAGTGTGTCTTTAAAGGTTGATTTTTGGGGGTATCTTATTCCCATAGCGTTTTAAACTCCTCGACAAGATTTGTGTACACACGCCCAAGGGTTTCACTGCATTCTTCGGAGACGTTCCCCCGTGAATGTTCTTGCGAATCTTGCAGGCAGGAAGTACGGGGGCCATCTTCGACGTTTCAATGAGTCTACGTCCAAAAATTTGTGTTTTTTTATTCCAGTCGTGACGTTATCGACTCCCCAATTTAGTGTGTCTTAACGTTTGATTTCGGGGGTATCTATTTCCCAATAGCGTTTTAATCCTCGACAAGATTTGTGTACACACGCCCCAAAGGGTTTCACTGATTCTTCGAGACCCTTCCCCCGTGAATGTTCTTGCGAATCTTGCAGGCCAGGAAGTTCGGGGCCCCTCTCCCACGTTCATGAGTCTACGTCCAAACTTTGTGTTTTTTTTTATTCCAGTCCGTGACGATTATCGACTCCCCAATTTTAAGTGTGTCTTAACGTTTGATTTCGGTGGTATCTATATTCCCAATAGTTCTCCTCGACAAGATTTGTGTACACACGCCCAAGGGTTTCACTGTCATTCTTCGAGACGTTCCCCGTGAAAGTTCTTGCGAATCTTGCAGGCAGGAAGTACGGGGGCGTATCTTCGACTTTCAATGAGTCTACGTCCAAACTTTGTGTTTTTTTCATTCCAGTCCTTTACGATTATCGACTCCCCAATTTTAAGTGTGTCTTAACGTTTGATTTCGGTTTGGGACTATATTCCCAAAAGCGTTTAACTCCTCGACAAGATTTGTGTACACACGCCCAAGGGTTTCACTGCATTCTTCGAGACGTTCCCCCGTGAAGTTTTGCGAATCTTGCAGGCAGGAAGTATCGGGGGCCCATCTTCGACTTTACAATGAGTCTACGTCCAAACTTTTGTGTTTTTTTTCATTCCGTCCGTGACGATTATCGACTCCCCCAAATTTTTAAATGTGTCTTAACGTTTGATTTCGGTGGTATTTTATTCCCAATAGCCGTTTTAACTCCTCGACAAGATTTGTGTACACACGCCCAAAGGGTTTTTTCTGCTTTTCGAGACGTTCCCCGGGGAATGTTCTTGCAATCTTGCAGGAGGAAGTATCGAGGCCCATCTTCGGGCGTTAAATGAGTCTACGTCCAAACTTTGTGTTTTTTTTTATTTAGTCCGTACGATTATCGACTCCCCAATTTTAAGTGTGTCTTAACGTTTTGATTTGGTGGTATCTAATTCCCCCAAAAGCGTTTAACTCCACAAAATTGTGTACACAAGCCTAAGGGTTTCACTTGCATTCTTCGAGACGTTCCCCGTGAATGTTCTTGCGAATCTTGCAGGCAGGAAGTTCGGGGGCCCCTCTTCGACGTTCAATGAGTCTACGTCCAAACTTTGTGTTTTTTTTATCCCGTCCGTGACGATTATTTGATCCCCAATTTTAGTGTGTCTTTAAAGTTTGATTTCGGGGGTATCATATCCCAATAGCGTTTAACTCCTCGACAAGATTGTGTACACATGCCCAGGGTTTCACTGCATTCTTCGAGACGTTCCCCCGTGAAAGTTCTTGCGAATTTGCAGGCGGAAGTATCGGGGGCCATCTTTGACGTTACAATGATCTACGTCCAAACTTTTTGTTTTTTTTATTCAGTCCGTGACGTTATGACTCCCATTTTAAGTGTGTCTTTAACGTTTGATTTCGGTGGTATCTATATTCCCAATAGCGTTTAACTCCTCGACAAGATTGTGTACCCGCCCAAAGGGTTTTACTGCATTTCTTCGAGACGTTCCCCGTGGGAAAGTTCTTGCGAATCTTGCAGGCAGGAAAAATCGGGGGCCCATCTTCGACGTTACAATGAGTCTAGTCCAAATTTTGGTTTTTTCAAATTTCCCGTCCGTGACGTTATCGTCTCCCCCCAATTTTAAGTGTGTCCACGTTGATTTTGGTTTGGGATCTAATTCCCAATAGGTTTAACTCCTCGACAAGATTTGTGTACACAACCAAGGGGTTTTCCCGCATTCCCTTTGAGACGTTCCCCGTGAATGTTCTTGCGAATCTTGAGGCAGGAAGTATTCGGGGCCCATCTTCGACTTACAGTGAGTCCCTTTCGTTCAAACTTTGTGTTTTTTTCATTTTCCCGTCGGACGATTTATCGACTCCCCAATTTTAAGTGTGTCTTAACGTTTGATTTCGGGGGTATCTATATACCCCAAAAGCGTTTTAACCCCCTCGACAAAATTTGTGTACCACGCCCAAAGGGTTTCCTGCATTCTTCGAGACGTTCCCCGTGAATGTTTTGCGAACTTGCAGGCAGGAAGTATCGGGGCCCATTTCGACGTTACAATGAGGGCTACGTCCAAACTTTGTGTTTTTATTCCAGTCCGTGACGATTATCGACTCCCAATTTTAGTGTGTCTTAACGTTTTATTTGGTGGGATTATATTCCAAGAGGTTTAACTCCTCGACAGATTTGTTACACACGCCAAGGGTTTCACTGCATTTTTCGAGACGTTCCCGTAATGTTCTTGGAATCTTGCAGGCAGGAAGTATCAGGGGCCCATCTTCGACGTTACAATGAGTCTACTCCAAACTTTGTGTTTTTTTTAAATTCCAGTCCGTGACGATTATCGACTCCCCAATTTTAGGTGTGTCTTAACGTTGATTTCGGTGGTATCTATTTTTCCCAATAGCGTTTAATTTCCCCACAAGATTTGTTACACACGCCAAGGGTTTAAATGCATTCTTCGGAAAGTTCCCCGTGAAGTTCTTGCGAATCTTGCAGGCAGGAAGTATCGGGGGCCCATCTTCGACGTTACAATGAGTCTACGTCCAAACTTTGGTTTTTTTCATTCCAGTCCGTGACGATTTATCGACTCCCCAATTTTAAGTGTGTCTTAACGTTTGATTTCGTGGTATCTATATTCCCAAAGCGTTTAACTCCCGACAAGATTTTTGTACACACGCCAAGGGTTTCAAATGCATTCTTCGAACGTTCCCCCGTGAATTTTTCTTGCGAATTCTGCAGGCAGAAGTATCGGGGGCACCCCTTTTTACGTTACAATGAGTTACGTCCAAAAATTTTTTTTTTTCATTCAGTCCGGACGATTATCGACTCCCCAATTTTAAGTGTGTCTAAAGTTTGATTCGGTGGTAAATTATATTCCAATAGCGTTTAACTTCGACAAGATTTGTGTACACACGCCAAGGGTTTATGCATTCTTCGAGAGTTCCCCGTGAAAGTTCTTGCGAATCTGAGGCAGGGAAGTATGGGGGCCCCTTTTCGAGTTACAATGATTAGTCCAAAAATTTGTTTTTTTTTATTCCATCCGTGAGATTATCGACTCCCAAAATTTTAAAATGTGTTTAACGTTTGATTTGGGGTATTATTCCCAAAAGGTTTCCCGAAAGATTTGTGTACAACGCCAAGGGTTTCAAGTTTTGCAAAACCCGAGACCTTATCAGGTTTGTTTTCTCTCCTCGCAAAGATGATAACCTTTTTATTATAAAGTAGTTTAAATGACAGTTTTTCGTCAGATCCAAAAAGCCTAATTTTTTAGCAAAAGGTAAAAAAAAAGTGTCACAAACAAAACGTATGTTTTTGGTATTAAAATAAAGAATTAAAACAACAGAATTAATATTAAATAAATTTGAATAAAATCAAAGAGTGACAAAGTTTGAAATTTGCAATGAATAAAAAAAAAGTAAACAAATATGTATTTTATGTAAAAAAACAAAAAAAAACAAAAAACACTATTACCAGGACAGGTTTCTTTTACACCCAAAAGGTTTTAAAGTAAATGTAAAACTTGTTTTAAAAA
>JAMZAV010005250.1:0-34736 GCA_024449915.1 Sweltsa coloradensis
ATATCATTATTATAAACATTATAAAATGGCCTTATTATCAACACGTTCTTTTAATAAGGCCACTTTACACAATATTATATTTTAATTAGTTTTAGACAAAATCCTAATTACTTAAATATGTTGTTTAGTTATTGTATAACCAATGCCTTGAATATTATTTCCTGAAATTTTTGAGCCTCTACCTCTTCCCATTTAAATTTTATCAAATAAAATTCCTTAGGGTGGCCTTATTACTTCAACTTACCTTATTTAAAAAATATTAAACATGTTTTGAAATGCATATAACGCAGTTTGTCTACATCAACTGTGACAATACTATGGTAAACATATAGGGTTGCCAACCGTCCGGAATTTCTCCGGACAGTCCTGATTTTGATGCCTTTGTCCGGAAAGAGGAATTGCAGGAATTGCCGGACGGCACTTTGTCCGGAATTTGTGAAAAGTCATATTTGTACTACATTTTATTGAATTTTAGAGTATTGCAGTGAATTAGTGTTTTTTTCTCTAAAGTTGGTACATCAGTTTGGTTTGGTAAATTTGGAATAAAAGTTAGTTTCTTTCATGAAAGCCGCCTTTTCGTAGTCCTACTCCTAGCTAGTCGTGCTCGTGACCATAGAGAAATCTCGTGACTGCCCTGTCCCACTACCCCTCCCCAACCCCTTTGTATTGTATGCGCACTAGGCAAGGCGCAGGCGCTACAACATGAGATTTCAGTTTAGTATTAGTCCGTTTGTTTAGCGACCGTGGCCAGACGTGTCGGCACTGAACGTACAGTGAGCGATTTTCCTGTGCTTTCTGTGGGATTGTTGCATCGTGAAATGGAACTGGTAGGCAATTCGCCTCCCAAAAAGAAGAATTAAAACTTGGATATATCCAAGTCATTGAATCTTTAAAATTACGTATCCGGCTGTTTTGAAGGTTAAAAGAGTCCAAAAAATTTCGCCTCCGGCGGCTGGGGCTTCGCCCCAGACCCCTTGTGGCCCACTAAAATTCGAGATTTGTCCAGAATTCTAGTTAAACCCAAGTTGGTAACCCTATAAACATAGCCAGCACAAAAAACGAGTTAAATTGCAAAGTTTACTCAATCTCCCAGCGGAATTTGGTGATACCTTGAGCGTGTAAATTTCAATACTCTTTGCTCACTGCATAACAAATATTTTTCCACTGCCTCCATCGCAACCGAGTAATATCTATGCAGTGATTTTTTCAAAAGTGAAACCATTGTCGTTAAAAGAATTTCTACACATGTTAGGCCTATTTTTCAGTTCATTATTTCTTGTAGGTTTAAATCGAAATGGATTGTGCTCATTTTGTTAGCAGTTCTCAGTTACCTGGTCACGGATGTCTGTTTAAAATTTCAGCTCAAATCTATTTGGCCGTTTGGCCGTATGGGACCTGACAACATTTTACATTTTACAGACAGTCACGACGACAACGACGAGATCCGATCAAGTGGCGTTATAAATCCTCATTTGCTTTGCTCACTCATCTAATAAACATTTGGAAGCTGTGACAGCATGTATGCATTCTAGCCTAAGGAATAGGAATTGAATAGGTAAAAAATAATACAGTAGTCAACTCAGATACAGAAATAGAAGTTCTAGAAGCATTTTAAGAGTTAATTGTCCACGGAACAAAGTGGTTGTGTCACTGCTACCCATTTATGATCTAGGCCTACTAGCTGTATCAGTGTTAACACTAGGAATAATTGTAAAGGTAAATTCTATTAAATCTGAAAAAGTTTGTCATTTATTAGAGCTACAAATAAAAAGTGGTTCGTATTATGCTCTTCTGTAATCAAGCGACAAAATGTCTGTAGCCAAAAATACAATGGTGTTTTTCATTATTCAACTTCCATCATTCTATACAATTTACTTCACATTTAAATGACTAGTTATAAAAAAAAACAAGTTAAAACTAGTGAGCCCTATCACCATGGCACTCAAAAGATAGTACCTAACCTACAGCAACATTCTATTGCAATTATGTAATTACTTACTATTAAAATATAATAATAAACATAAAACTTATAACAGGCCCAGGAAAATATTAATTATAAACAGATGTCAAACAATTCAGAACAAAGCTTTGCTAAAATAAGTATCTACTTACATGTATGTAGTTACTAAGAGTAAGATGGATTGAGAAAACACAGAATACAGACCAAACTACAAACTAATCATTACGATAATAGAAATGTAGTTAATGTGATGCCTTTATTGCACAACGCAATGTTTTGTAGTTTTTCAGACTCGGGACAAAAATTAAGGCCATCAAAGATTATGAAGGCCGATTTGTGATCACATGAAAATTATTCCGAAATATTTCCATCCATGGTAAATCAGTCATCTGCCGTTATAACCTTCAACTTGCCTAGAATAAAAATAAACCAATTGTTTGTTCAAGTCAAATTCCTCAAAGTCATACTAATAGTACGACGAGACGACATGAGAAACTAGGGCGCACCAACCGGTCGGGTCATAGTGCATCCCTAATGGTAATGGCAGGCAAGAGCAAACCTAGATCGGGCTTCCTACAGCAAACCTCGGTACGAGCTGGTAGCAGTTAATGTATACCTTCTGTAAGCCCATATTACACACATGTTTTCCCTGGAATGATAATTGACAAGATGGATTAGGGCTACAATAATTTTACAATGTGTGTGTCGTACTGTATTTAGCGAAGTAGATTGTTGCAACTAATGTGTGAACTTTAAACAACCGCAAACAAAAATACTGCAGTAATTAAACCTTGTTGCTGGGTTCATGTACAGTGCATTTTACATTTTTTAACGCTTTAGATTAAGAAATGTTTTGGTGGGATGTCGTCTCTCCTAAGAATGTTTCTTGTTTGTTAGTTTTCCTGTCTGGGGACTATAGGCATAGATACTCTATATATTATTGATAGCATTAAAGTTGACACAAAAATATTACAAGGTACAGTAGAATATCACGATTCCAACACCCATCCATAAGCATGCAAGTTTTGTTTTAGAACATGAAAATCAGCATAACAAATTTTGAGACATTTCAAAAAGTTACTTGCCAAAAGAGTGACTTTTTAATAATGAAAAATTATGTGATATATATTGTGTCTCCAAACCAAATACTACAAAGAAATAACTTTCCAAATCATGGTACCGACACGACCCGAAGATTTTGATTTGATGATGTATTTTTGTATATTTTTCAATACTTTTTGCAATCATTATTGTTTAGTAGAATCATAGACAGAGTCCCCAGAATTTTTTTTGAACACTTTAAACCTTGACTATGAGTGATTAATGGCTAAGTGTTCAGAATCATGCTCGCTCGACGTGTTAGTGGTTATCCTAATAGAAACTTTAATGGAAGGTGATCGCATGGTACAAATACTGCTGAACCCCAGGTGTTCAAATACATTGTACAGTAACTAGTACTATTACCTACATGGTGTTGTTAGATACAGAAGGTTGAAATACACATTACCTATTAATAATGTACAGTAGTTATCACTCCTTTTGAAATTCCTGGGTCAGTTATTTTTTGTACTATATTATTTAAACCCAAGGTTTGTTTTCAATAACACAGATCACAACATGTCAATCTGATGTGCCACCGGTTTTAAATTGGATTAAAGACTAAAATAAAATAAATACTGTAGTACTGTATCTAGTCCTCGTGAAAAGTTTGAATTTACATCCTTCAATAACACAGATCACAACAACCCAATCTGACGTGTCACCGGTTTTAAAATGGGCCGTAGACCAAAAAAAATAATTAGTACTATACCTAGTATTAAACCTTGACTTGTACCTAACAATGCAAATAATTAAATTACTATCAGTATAAGAAGTATTTGAGTAAGAAGGTAAGCATGTCAAAGTTGTTGTTCATACTGCATGTTACTACTTAGTCCTCACTCATCTAACCCAGTACCTTAACTACCTTTGCACAATAGTGATGATAAAAAGCAAAAAACATCATAGGTGAACCATACCCTCATAACCAGATGACTAAAGTCTAGAATAGTACAGTAATCAGTTGAGTGTTTGAACTGAACCCACAAAGTTGTTTTGGTAGGCTACTATTGGTTTTAGATCAGTAGCCAATATTGCTCAAATTAATAACCAACAGTAGACAAACCGAATAAACACATAAATTTTGCCCTGGTAACCATGAAAGGTATTATTCCTACACCAAGTGGCCACTGTATGACCCTCTCCAGGAACTTACTTTGTTCTTAATGTAATATATTTATTATTTAGTAGAGTTGACATTGCCTACTAAATTAAGAACTAGTAATTTATTAATTTCAGCCCTTCTAGACCTAGTGGTTTGATGGACACATAGCGACCATACGGGGGCTGCTAATTGCTTCTTAACGCTCTGCAGTAGCTCGTGAATAAAAAAATTGTTAGTCGATGTGAATATTGGTCTACAGCATCCGGATCCATCAATGCTAAAATGACGTAACTGTATGCATAGGCCGAGAACCAAGTGAACAATTGATGGATAGAAAACGGATAACAAAATTACATCAGAGATCACAGGTTCGGTAAATTGTAGCCCCCGAAATAACTGCGCATAGAATTACGTATAAAACTTGCCCAAAATAAGTATTAAATATTTTAAAATGGATCTGATTTAATGTTTGGTTTTGGGTGACCCGTATACTCGATGTCATCCCTAGAAATTAGATACTCGTTGGTATGAATGTACATGGGCCGTGTGTAAGACGATCCAAGTGTTGCCTCTCTAAGGACAAAACCTTGGTGTTCGCTGGAATTGCATCGGAGACATCCCAAATTATTTTGGCACAATCTGCTGAGTTGAGGGAAAAGGAGTTATAGTGCCGATATATAAGAAAGGTGATCGAAAAAATGTAGGTATTACAGGGGGATCACTTTACTATGCCACACAGCAAAGATTTATGAAAGGATTGTTGACAGAAGAACAAGAGAAGAGGTTGATCACATGTTGAATGAGGACAATACGGATTTAGATGGGGAAGATCCACAATAGATCCTATATTCGTACTTAGGAAGGCCATGGAAAAGAGTTGGAGCTTGGAAGAAGAATGAGTATGGTCTTCTTAGACATAGTAAAAAACGTATGATATTGTGCCAAGGAAAGTGGTATGGGAGAGTCTGGAAAGAAAGAGGAGTGGATAATGGACTGATAGAAAGGGTAAAAAGTATGTATGAAGTTTGTGAAAGCTGTGTGAAAACACATTTGGATTGTCAGGGTGGTTCCAAATACTACAGGCTATGGTAGGGAAGTGTGTTGTCACCTCTGTTATTCATAATCGTGATGGATGACATCCAAAACAAGGTAAAGATGGAGGCAATGGAAATGTAGAGGTTACGTTGTTTGCCGATGACTTGGTGGCATGGTCCGAGCATGAGGAGGTACTCCAAAGATATATAGACTTGTGGAATACAAACATAGAAGAAGCAGGTATGAAAATAAGTGTTATGAAGAGTGGGTTGTAATTTGCCAAAAGGGGACACGGGAATTATAAAGCACAGATAAACTTGGAGGAAAAACCCTGAAAGGGGTGGATAGTTTTAATTATCTGGGAAAGTGAAGTAAGGGAAAAGTGGAAAGATTAAAAAGGAGTTTAACATCAGAAAAAAAGGCCAAAAAACTTTTACCAGGTGTGAAAGGCGGGTTTGGGTGGGAAATACCCTTCATGTAAATGACACTAATAAAACTTATTTATACCAATCCTTACATATCAGCAAACCTGGACAATGGGAGATCGGAGGAGTCAATACGGGCGGCGAGTGAATTCCTGAGGACACAGTGGGCAAGACGAAAAGGGTAGAAAAAGAAACACAGCATTAGGAAATGCAGGTTAGAAAAGTTAAGTGACCAAATAAAAAGGAAAAGGTTGGAGGGTATGGAATATGAAACAAAGGGGAGAAAACAGGATCCCCAAAGAAAATATATAAAGAAGGATTGAAGTTAAAGGAAAAAGGGAAGACGGGGTAGACCAAGGGAAAAGGATGGGAACATCATGCAGGAGACTTGGAGGCAAGAGGAAAAGCGGGAAGATGTGGAAGAGATACGATTGGGGGAGGATAAAAAGAAGTGAAAAAAATTTTTTTGCTAAACCCAACTGACCCTCCCAAACGCAAACGGCGTGGATAATGAGATAAATCTGCTGATCACCCCCTAAAACCCGGTCCAAATGAAAACGAAAGACAAACGTAAAACGCCCCACAAAAATGGCCTCCCTAATCGGCCTTTGCAAGTTTTTTACTCAAAAAACAGCAATGTATGTATGCAGCCTAACCGGGTTTTGCAAGGTTTTAAATCGTATCGTTTAATTTTTTTCTATGTTAATATTTGTTTTAAATAAAAATTCCACTGACAAGGTATTTGTCAACGCTTCATAGAAAGGGCATTGTTATTAAATAAAAATACCATCATTTTTTAGTCACTCATAAAAAATTAAAAATATTTCATCGTAATGGGATTGACTCTACCTAAATTAATGTTAGGTATCATAGAATAAAAATCTTTGTCATTAAACATACTTACTTTTTACACAATAGAAGATTTTTGGGCTTATAAAAACAAGTTCTCTAAAACAAGTTTGTATTTTGAAATTCACTGAACTTCTTTTTCTTTCCAAAAAATTAAAGTAGTAGTATTTAACAATTGATTTATCAAAATTTTTTACTTAAATGACAAGTAAACAATACAACCCACACTAAAATTATGATAAAATCACAATGGTTGGGTGGTACGTCTACATACAGTTGCACAGGCAAATCATTGCTGAAAAGTATTAGTCCCATCAGATTGCACAGGCAAATCATTGCTGAAAGTATTTTAAAGTGTACATGCATTATTTTTTGATTGAATTACTATTTTAGAACTAAGTACTGACTACATCACGTCTAGTTAGTTACTATTTTGAATTTTCACTGAATGATTGGCACTTAACTTCCCAAAATGTAGACTTGGTATTCTCTTATTTTTTAAAAAATAAAAAAAAATACAATATTAATTGATAGTTTTTAAAATCAATTGTATAAATCATCTCGATGTAAAGAAAGCAAAAAATTGCAAAACAGCATTAAAAATTAAGAAGGGTTTTTTGTCAAAAAACCCAACATACTGTCTGGGGGTTTATACTCTCGGGGCCCTCTACTAAATGTTGGCCTCCCAAGAGCGGAAATGGGAACTGACAAAAAACCCTGCATACAGATCTTTTTTATTATGCAGAATGAACAATACCCTCCATCAAAACACACACACTCTCCTCTGAAAGCTTTTTCTGGAAACAAACTAGACAGAGCCCAAGACCAATCAAGCAAATTTTAAAATGTTACCGTCTCCAATTTAAGAATTCTAAAATATTTCCAAAAAATGGGCACTTTTTAAATTTCCCAAAAAAAAACATGTACTTTTTAACAACAATTTTATTGTGAATTTAAAGCATAAATGAGGATTAATGTCTGATAAATTGGCTTTCATTGAGCTGCTGATTTTACACAGCCTTAAAAATGCTCAACCCTAGAGCTAAAAGAAAAAATAATAAAGCTAGCAAATATAAAATTTTGGAAATGTAATCAATAACTCTGGGTTTAAAGCAAAGGTCAAGTGACGACCCACAGTACAATCCAGCTTAACAAAACCAGTACATGAAATAAATAAAATTCGAAATTTAAAATAACTATTACTGTATGTAGGGCCTATAATCAAACAGATTTTAAAACTTGATGCCCCATTGGGTTGCCCTCCCTTTGTGGGACAATAAACCGAAACCCAAAGGTTTTAATATTGCTTGTATCTTACCAAAATGCAATTGTTGGGTTATTGAAAGTCATTCATATTGGTAGACTAAGTCGCATAAGTGATAACTGAGTAGGTATAGCCTACTTCCCTTATACAATAGGCTTGGGACTATCATTTGCACCCCTCAATCCCTTAAGTTAAGGCTCGTTGTCAGGTCAAATAATTTAACCGAACCTAGTCAGCATGGCAGGTTTGTCCGGGTCGCACAAGGCTACGCACCTCTGAACTACCCGCATCTCGAAATAAAGTTGTTCGTTGTTGAAAAACCTTCATTTCCGTTTAAAATGAACAACGGAAAACAACAGCAAACTTTGTCAAAAAACAAAGCCCTGATCGATTTGCTTTGTAACTATGTTTGCTGCGCTCACTTTTCCCAATGATTTTTAAAAATTTGAAAGAATGTTTATTATTTATTTGCCTTTTATTACAAATACACTTATACGAGAAGGGGTTTTTGGTTATTGAATTTGATTGACCCAAAAAATAGATAAAGGGGAAAATACAGAAAGACCCCCTCTTATCCGTCTCCTCTTATCCGATGTACCGTGTTAACCCGAGCCGCCCCCCCAAAAAAAAAAAAAAAAAAAAAAAAAAATTAAAGTTTTAAATACTAAAAAAAACATAAAAATAATTTACAGCCCGCGCCGCACTTTTTTAAGTACTCGCATACATTTGTAGGCTGCCTTACGATGGGGATGACATCGGGTCCCGGGTTCCAAAAATTTTTACCCGAGCCTTTTTTAAGATCCGGGTATATTTCGCGCCGTTTTTACAAATTCCCATTTTTAAAATTACGCGTACGTGGTTCGGTCTTTCCCCGGGGACGTGCCCGGCCAAAAGAAAATTTGGGGATTTGACGACAGAGCCGTTTAAGCTTCATGTTTCCGTCCGTCTGGGCAGTCGCCCCATGCCACGAGTGAGTGCAAGAGAGAAAATGCGGAAATAAATTTTGGGACATGCCTCTGCGCAGCACAGATGCGGGGACGACCCAACCAACTCCCCTCACAGCTGACTGAAAAAGAGGTTGGGTGTAAATAAAATTTCCGAAATGCATCATCTTTTAAACCGTTCACGAATTCGTTATCACACGCATAGGATTGTTATTCCTGGGCTTATGTTCTTTCTTTCCCAGGTTTATCTTGCGACAGAGCTTCAGCGGGGATTAGTTGAGAGTTTTCCCCACAGAAAAAGAGGCTGGGCCCAGGCCTATTTTTGTATTGGGTAGCCTAGCCTGGGCCCCTGCTGCGCGAGTTTGGGCCCCTAACATACGTTTTTTTTACGACATTAGCCTAATTGTGTACGGTGTTTGGGTTTGATTTACAGCTTTTAAAAATCATTTAGTATCCCCTGTATAAAAGTGTATCGTGTGTATTTTATTTTTTTTTATCCTTCTTGTGTGGCTAGGCCGGGCCTACCTCGAGAGCAATAAAAAATGAAACGCGCCATCCGAGTTTTTCGCAAATCCGAGTGCCCCCGGTCTCACCCAACTGGGATAAGGGGATCTTACTGTATTGTTCTTTGATTTTGGCATTAATTTTAAAGGTGAATTCCAATAGCATTACACTTAACTACTTATACTTTTCCTTGGAAAACACCTGGTAAGTTACTACATTTATGTAAAAGGGTTGACTACATGTTTTTACGGGAGAAATCGACTAGCCAATTCCAAAACCCTATCTTTCTTTTTTTTTGCTTTCGAAGCATTTTTTTAAATTAAAGTCGCTCTGCGAGAACAATTTTTTATTACTTTTTTTCGGGTGTTGAAAAAAATTGTACAACAAAAAATTTTATTTTGCCTAAAATTCCTGCCACTGGACCATAAAACAATGATTTTCAATTTATAAAAAGTTTTGGGAGTGAAGCCCGGTACAAGCATGCTCATTTTTCTGTCCAGAATAAAACAAAACACAACCCCCAAAATTGACATGCGTTGTTTGTGACATTGCCCTTCAACAAGGATTGTTTAATACGTATATTTATGTGCCTGCCCCCCAAAAAAATAATTGGATCTATTGAAGTTTCCTTCTCTTCACTGAAAAAAAATCTGGATTTTTTCTCTTTTTTTTTTCTCTGTATTTTCGTTTGTTTGTTAACACAATTCCGCAAAACCGAACTCCAATTGCGATAAAATTTTCTGGAGGCCTTTCCCAAAATCTCTAAACTTGAACTGCCACTTTTTTTGAGGCAATCGGAATTTTTTCTTATAAAAAATCGAATTTTACGATTTCTTTTCGTTTTTAAAAAAAAATCTTGGACAAACACCTAGGCCTCGTGCTTTATCAATTGTAATGTTTTTTTTTCACAGAACTTTTTTTTAAATTATATTTCGTGTGAAATTTAAACGAATCGAAAATTTTTTCTCATGAAATCGAAATTTTTTTCGTTTTTTTTAAAATTATTAACATTTCGACTTATACCCTAGGCTACACGCTTTAATCCGTTGTAGATTTTTTCACAGCACTTTTATTTTTTATGAATTGGTTATTTGTGTAAATTTGAGCGCAATCAAAATATTATTTCTCATGAAAATCGAAATTTTTACGTTTTTCTTCTTTTTTTAAAAATTTTCTTCGTTTTTAAAGATAACACCTAGTACTGCTTTATCTGATTCTAATAAATTTGCACAACCCTTTAAATTTTATGAATAATATATCCGTTGAAATTTGACGAATCAAAAAATTATTTCTCATGAATCGCTTTTTTAATGCTTTTTTCTTTAAAAAAATTACGCTTTCCAACAAGGGCCTAAAAAAGCGTTTGCGAAGCTTCCTGTTACAAAGGCAAAGAAGGAACAATAACGGCCATACTGTACAAGTAAGTGCAAGCCCTCAAACTCCCTAAAAATGTGCACGTGGCGTGAGGCCTGTACTAAATCGAGTCGGTTGTCTTATCATCTCATAATCTGTCGGTAGGCCGCCCTTATTACAAAAAACATTATTAGACCATGAGAAGGGCAAACTTCGGGGCAAAAAATGCATTCCTTCCAACTTGTCTTTGAAAAAAATTTAAAAACATTATTTGGTACACATTAGGGGTGGGCGAACCTAGGTTTTTGACTTTCAGCCGAAATCGAACTTTTTAACCCAAAAATTTTTGAAATTCGAACTCGAGCCGAACTTTTTTAAAATCCATTTTTTATTCCCGTAACAAAAAAACATTTAAAAAATAAAAAAAAAAAATGTTATAAAAAATCTTAAATTTAAAAAAAAAGCTCAAATAAAGGCTCCCTTTCGTCATAAAAAATTCATTAAATTTAAAATTTTTTTTTCAAATTTTGGCTATTTTTTAAATTTCCCCCCGTTAATTTTTAATAAAGTTGGTACTTCGTAGATCAGAAGCAAAAATTCTAGTTTTGTTTGTTATGTTGCCACCCTGCCGACGAGTGTGATTGGCGATCGAGCCATCACGAGCCCCCGCCTTCTAACGATGCTTCGTCGTGACGTCATGGCGTGACAAAGAGAATTTTTTAAGGGGCCCGGAAATTGGAAAAACAGCTGTTACAAATATCCAGTATGGCGATTGCTGCTTTTTGTTTTATTACGCGAACGATGTATAAAATCTTTTTGGCGTGTTTTTGGCGTAATTTTAAGCGAAGTTGTTTTTTTTTTTAAATTCGAAGTTTTTTAAAAAACCCAACTGAGCTTAAAAGTCGGGCCCCAGCCGACCGAACTTCAAAAAAAACTCGGCTCGGGCTCGAGTTTTCGAACGTTTGCCCCCCCTATACACATGTAAGAGGAGCATTCAATTTTTAATTTAATGTAGTTGGGAATAACTACATTTAAAATTAAATAAAATAAATGCAAGGGAACTTTAAATTCAAATTAAAACGGTTTTTCCTTCTAACTCATTAAATTTGAGGACATTATAGAATTAAATTGTAAAAATTTTTTGCATATTATAAAAGACAAAAAACTCTCCCTTTTTATTGATTCTATTTTGTCATTGAATTTAAAAGTTTTGAGTCAGCTTTAAAATTATTTTATGAATGTACTATTAAAAATCGGGTTAAGACAAATTTTTTTAAAAGTACTATGGTTAAAACTGTGAATAAATAAAAAGCTGTAGAATACGTTTTGAATTTCAAGTCTTTTCAAATTTAAATTTTAAATTCCAGTCTCCCGTTTGCGTTTTGGGGGGGAATTTGGTCCGGCATGTCCGGAGTGATAAGGGGAGAAAAAGCTATCAAAAGATAAAGTTTTCCTTTCCGTTTCCAAGTTCTCTGTTAGTACGGAGTAATTTATTTTTCTTGAAACTAGAGGCCTGGAAACCTTTCCCCCCCTAACTCCTGTGTCCGTCTTCCAGCATGGGCCTGTCTCCCCCACACCCCCCTACATAAGGCCTATAAAAGACCTGATATATAGTGAAAAAATGAACAAAATCTGTATATTATAGCCTCAGGCCTATGTTTTCAATAAGAAAGTCTTAGTACCTGCAGTGCGGGCCCCCTAAACTTCCTTTGTGTAGTGTAATACTAAATTCGATTCAGATTTAAAAAAACACAATCCCACAGCTTTTGTTAATAACTTTTAGATAAACTCATGCTTCATGTATGTAGGCCTAATATAATACTAAAGCGGGAAATAAAATTTTTGAAGCCCAAGAGACATGGTAACTAATTTAATTCCCCTAGGATGGTAAATTGTCAAGTATACAATCGGGTACTTGTTAGTACATGTAAAATCAAAGTACTACCCAAACCCCTTCCCTGGCACTAATCAAAAAAAATTTATCAAAATTGTCATAAAAAAAAAAAACACTTTGGCAGAAGAAATGCTTTAAAATGAGAACATTATTAAAAGGTAAATCATTGCTTGGAGGGTAGTAAAAAAGGCACGTATTGCATTTTAAAATTTAAACCAAAAACGACGAAATGTTGATCGGTGGTCCACCAAATGTTGCATTTATACACACAATGGGCCCAAGACTGGGCTTTCATGAAACCGGACGGGACAAAAACCGTTCAACCAGGGTCTCGTAAGGGTTTTCCGGGGGAACGGCATCCATACGCGGTCATATTGTCCAAACCGAGGCCTCCCATCTGGCAGCGGGCGCCAACATCGGGTCATCAGCCCCGCAGATATCTTCCGGTACTCCCGGGTCCCAGACGGAACGGGCAAACTCAAGGCCTCCTGAAAAAATACAACCCGGTATTAGTAATTCACACTTTTAAATGTTGCTTTTGACAAGTTAGGCCCCACGTTTGTTGGAATGATGGAATCGGGTTTAACAGTGGTGTGGGGGACTAGGGAGTAACCGGAAACGTTTTTCCCATATAAAAGAAAAAGAAGAAGAAAAGAAAAAAGAAGAAGAAGAAAAGAAAAGAAGAGAAGAAGAAGAAAAGAAAAAAGAAGAAGAAAGAAAAAAAAGAAGAAGAAAGGGGAAATTGCCTAAAAATTTAAAGATTTTTTTTGTGTAGGCCCTACATACATTTTTATACAAGGGAGGCGTAGCCCAAAACGGAAAAACGTTAGGTTTCGAAAAAAATATTAAATTGTTGGGGGGGGTTGGGAACTCTGGAAAAAGTCTTGCCCGCAGGCTATGAAAAGAATTTTACTAGCCCAGCAAAGTTTTTACTAGCCCTTTGGGGGAGCTTAATTTTTAAACCCCGCTTAGAGGTTTGGGGTACCAGAATTGTGAATGAAACCTTAGGTCTACTTTACATTGACACAAAAAAATTCTAATTCAATTAAAAAAGAAAAGTTTATCACCCATTGTAATAAATTCCCGATTGTTCTGGCATTTTTTGTTTGACCCTGTTCTATACTAAGCTTGATCAAACTGCACAAATCGTACCTCGTTTTCATGACGTCCCGATCCCGTCGCGGGGAGCAAATAAATCCCCGTCCCTTGTTTTGTCCTGACTTCGATTCGGGGGAAAACAGTCACTATTTTCTCCTGGCCTCTTTTTCTCGTTCTTCTTTAAACAAAGTCGCCCAAAACCCTCGAAATGCCAGATTGCCGTTTAAATCGGTTGAAATCCCCCCCGCCCCGCTTGGATGCGTTTCTTTCTATCTCGTTTTCCCGTTTGTGGGGCCAAGAAGAGGCTCGCTCTACCATTGAGCTGGGAATGCTCTCGATCCCACATTAGCCTAAAAAACACACATTCAGATAAAAGGCCCAACTAACTCAATGAATTACGGATTACCTCTAAACTCCACTTTTCAAAAGGTCGCCTACTCATTTTGATCACATGCATTCAATACCATCTCAACTCCTCAACTGGTAAAATTTTAGAAACAAAAACGCAATAAAAACTGTTCTATTTTTTGGGGGTAGCCTATGTCTAAGAGTTAGCCTACTAGGGCCAAAATTGGGCAAAATTGTCCTCAAAAGTGCTGTTTTTTAAAATTTTCAAAATAATATGCCTACAAAACACCAATTAATTGTAAAAAACCCGAACTAACTTTTATTGCCAAAATTCAATTGTTAACATTTTTAGTGTTTCCCAATCTTCCCAACCCTGTATAGGGCAGCGGCAATAGCATATTTCAAAGCCATCACTCTCTATAGGTACAAACAAGTTGTACAAAACCCCATATGTTGGCGCATATATATGCATGCTTAAGCCCTGTGACTGTACTGAAATTTGAGACAAATAAAACACTTAGTTATTCAGTCTCTGCCTCTGTATAAATAGCACTCACACTGTATTTAAGAAAAAGACAATTTTTGGAGTGGTCTACTTAAAACATCTACTTCAATTTTAATCCAAAAAAAATAACCCGCACCAACTGCATCTCGAGTCATACAGATGCTTTTCGGAATAACTGTACCCAAAAGGGTACTTAACCGGGAAAAAGTATGTACTTACCGCAGTATTATCATAGTATTGGGCCCACTGTTTGCAAAAAAATTTTGACATTTTATTTGAGAAAAAAATAATGTTTACATGGTATTACACTTGAATTCATAGAAAAATTTGGGACATACTGTAAAATTTTTTCGAGTATGGCCTCGGTATATTTTAAATTGTCAAGTTCAAAAAATGGGTGCGGGCCTTATGTGAACCCTTTTTCAAAATATTTAACATCCCAAACTTTAAATCTGAGTGGGCAAAATAGGGTGCGGCCTTTCTCGAGGGGGGCCTATAAGCAAGTAAAACGTTACTATGGTACCACTTTTTTGGTTATTCTCCCTTACTTGCGACCAGGGTTGCTCCCGGCAAAAGCTGCGTGCTGGGTCATCAGGGCCGGTTTTAGGATATTTTTTTTAGTGTCCGGAGCAGTGAAAAAGCCCATTTGGACTTCGTGAAAGGACTTGCGTTGGGCCCCAAGGGGTCTGGGGGTAAGCCCAGCCGCCCGGGGGAAAAAAAAAATCACCATACTACAGTTATGTCGTCGTGTTTTTTCTACCTCGGACCCCTGTAAAAAATGTTTTACAGCAAATATCTGCGTCTAAAAACTAAAAAAAACTTAAGTGGCCCATTTTGTAAATTCAGCTAAGCTCAAGTGTATGTGCAATTTTCTATGGAGAATTCTGGGGGTTAATTTAACTCACTTCTCCCTCCCCTTCCTACCCACGGGTTTTGGCGCGAATTCACGCTGCAACTTTATCCCGAGTCACGAGGGTACACCATAGTAAGCTAAACAGGGAGTGTGAGAAAGATAAATTTTCTAAAGGTGCCGAGCGGTTTTTCATTTTTCCAAAAAAAAAAGCCTGTTTGAAATGTGTTCACTGATCACTTCTAAAGCTTTCCATAAATTCCTACTTCTTTTGTAGTTTGTTGACAATATTTTATTTTATTGCAGAAATTAATAGAATCATAAGTTTACGCAAACAGTCAGAACTCAAATATGTAGGAAAAAGTTTATGATGTTCATAAATTTGTTATAATTTATTATTACATTTTTGCTTTATTTAAATTTTGTTTTTCTGTAATAAAGCCGCGGCGCCGCATCCGTTTGGCCGCCGTCCGCGCGGGCCCCGGGGTCATCTATTCAGGGGGGATTCCACTTTTGATACGCTAAACATTCTGATAGTATTAATTCTGTCAAAGGGTAAACCCAAAGCCGTTGTTAACTATTTACTAGGAAAACGCTTTAAATCCCGCCGCGTTGTTGGGTGACGTAATTGGTGCATTTTGCTGCCTGTGTTATGCAAAATTTTTTGTTGTTCTGTGGAAAAAAATTTTTTAAAATTAATTTTTTAAAATTAAAATTTAAAAAAATAAAAAGAAACTTTATTTTTTTTAAATTTTTTTTAATTTAAACGTAATTGTTTTTTAAAAAAAACGTAAAAATTAAAATTTTTTTTAGAAATAATTTCTCGATTGCGCCAAAATTTAAAACCCATAATATATTAATTCATAAAATTAAGGTTCTGCGAAAAAATAATTTAAATGGGATAAAGCTGTGGGTGTTTAAAAGTCAAAAAATTTGTTTAAAAAGAAAAAAAAAAACGAAAAATTTCGATTTTTATGATAATATTTTTTCATTGCGCTCAAATTTCAAAAGAATATTTTTAATTCTTAAAATAAAGGTTCTGTGAAAAAATAATTAAAATCGGATAAAACATGTAGGTGTTATAAGTGAAGAAATTTTTTAAAAATCAAAAAAATCGAAAAAATTGCGAATTTCATGAGAAAAAATTTCCGATTGCGCTCAAAACGTGCAGTTTTTAAGTTCAAAATTTCGAATGCCTCCATAAATTTCATCGTAATCGGAGTATCGGTTTAGCCGGATCGTGTGGACAAACAGACAAAATACAAAAAAAAAAAAAAAAATCCCGGATTTTTTTTTCCATGTAGTAGAATGGAATCTTCGCTTCGCTCGCTACCTCTCCAATTTGAAAATATTAGTTTTGGCGGTGTACTAGGCTTACCAAGTATAAGGAAGACCTTGGCTAATGAGGGGACATCCTTATATTTATTTATTTATTTTATTTAAATGATATTTTCTCGCCGCTAGGCGAGAGGCCATTGTAGGGCCAATTCCCTCTTTAGCCCCGTCACAATGGTACAACAAAAAACACACATAAGTTGCAAGAAAACAATACATAATATAGAAACAAGTTGTCATTCAGACATAACGAGAACTAATTTGTAAAACTAACATAATAGTAAAACAAACAAAAAAAGTATGGTCTTTTGACAAGGTGTACAAAGTGATACTTTATAAAGGAAGTTAGGGGAGAAAGGGGAATAGGTGACATACTAGATTAAGGCTGAGAGATAATTAAGGGGAGAGAAGGATGGGAAGGGTGTATTTGAATTTCGGTTTCCTTGGTGGGCTCTAGGAATGGAAAGGAAATTGATTAGTTCCACTCGGTTTATTGTGTAGCAGTCGTGAACAATATTTGCCCCATAGTCTTTCCAATCGATTGCTCAGCTTTTCCTCCCGGGTAGCACAGTAAACTAGGTCATTTTCTGCCCAAAGGGGTGTAACCCTGAGATTCGTCTTAAGATTCTGCTTTCCCAAGCGACATATAGCCGCAGGAAGGGGCCCCCAAAGGACCGGGTAGAGAGCTGGCGCTGCATACTCAAAAAGCGGTCTATGAAGGGGGCGTAAGTAAAACGGAGTGTTTGGAAGTCACACCCCTTAAGGCGTCCTCGAAGTCTGATCAGCAGGTTCATCCGGATGCGGGCACGGCAGATGACATCGCGACTATGGGCTCGCCAGCGCAGTGTGTCAGAGAACGTAATACCGAGGTATTTTGCTGTGCGGGTGGTGAAAAACGATTTATTCCATAGGGTGATGCTGAGCCTATGAGAGTCTTGAGAAGTTTTTTGTGTTTTATTACGGTGTCGGAAACAGTATTGTTGGGTCTTCAGGGCGTTTGGTAGAATGCGCCATCTGCGCATCCAAATTTTCAAGAGCTTGATTTGGCGTTGTAGCCTTCGGAATACTTCTCGGGCGGTCCGACCGACGCACCAATAAGCTGTGTCGTCAGAAAATAGAGCCAAAAATATTTTTTTATCAAGGGGGTTTTTGGGATATCGTGACAGTAAAGCAAATATAGCAGGGGAGACAGGCGGGATCCTTGGGAACACCTGCAGCAGGGGTTATAGGTCGAGATAGATGGTCTTGAATTTTTAACTCGCGCACTACGGTCGATAGAAAAGCCTTGATAAATCGACCATCGTGAGAGGGATTTGCATTTTAAGTAATTTAAAACAGAGGCCACTATGCCCACTCGGTCAAATGCACGGGAAATGTCTAGGAAAGCAGCGAGGACGCATTTCCCTTCGTTGAGCGCCGATGATACTTCAGTAATCAGCCGGATCAGAGAGTCAGTAGTTGAACGACCCTTAAAAAAACCCGGATTGTGATTGGGGGATTATGTTTTGTTCTCGGCAAACGGCGAGACCGGATTGGATTATTCTTTCGAGTATTTTGCCGATAACTTTCAGTAGACTTATCGGCCGGTAGCTGCTAATTTGGGTCAGGCGGTTGGTTTTTCTTGGCTATCATGACGACGGTGGCTGATTTCATATGAGGAGGAATGTATCCGAGATTGAGGCACCCGGGTGAACAAGGAGGATAGGTGAGTGATGAACTGAGGAGGGCTTGACGTAGCATTTTTCTTGTGATTCCGTCGTCCCCAGGCGTAGGTTGCGGCCTTTAAAAATTGCTGCTGAAACTTCGTCAGGAGTAATTTCCTAAACTACTCGGGATAAGTGATGTCTTGGATGGGAATTGGATCATGAGAGGAAAAATGAGGTTCGTTTTTGGGAAAAGAAGTCTCTCGATTTTTGCACGAAGTTATTGTCAAAAGTGAGGTTTCGGTGGGGAAGCGATGAACTGATTCAAGAGAGGATGCGAACTCTCTCCCCTTATCTTCCGGAGTAGAGAACACATCGCCGTTGATGACGAGAGGAGATATTTTACGAGATTTCTGACCCCGTGAGGCATTTAAATTTGTGCCAAATTTACTCCCGTCTTTGTAGTTTAAGGACTCGCATACAGCCGTCCATTGTAGTTCGCGGTAATTAATAATTTTTCTACGTACTATAGCAGAAGACGGTTCCATTCAGTTTTTCGGGGTTGGGCCCAGGGGTTGCTTTAAATTGATTGTAGATTCTTCTCTTATGGGGATGAGGTAACGATATCTGGTGGCAGTGAGGGTCGATGGGTGTCTACTTTTTTTACTGAACGGCGGAGCGGCGGCTTGCTTGAGATATCTACTAGGACGTCAGCGTAGTTGCGTAACGCAATGCAATTGGACAAATCGGGGCGTTTCTGGCAGGTGCTGAATTATTGTCGTTCTATATAGGTCCCAATCAGCGTGATTGAGTCCTTTATAAGTTTGTAACGTTCACGTGCAGGGGGAGGAGGAAGAATGTCGCCTGACCCGGATTATCGGCAGGTGGTCGCTTGCGATGGACGGGCCAATAAAAGTGTCTCCTACCTTCCCTGAGAGCCTCTCGCTTACAAGGAAATGATCCGGGATAGACGTCCATTGGGCCGATGAACGTTGGGTTAATGTTGTTACACCGGTACTAGGAAGTCGACGATAAGATCTGCGAGAAAGTGCCATTTTGTGTTGGAACTGATGTCTCCGAAAAATACATGCCTTGAGTTTAAAACACCCATGAGAATGAAATTCGGAACGATTGGAAAATTTAAAGAAATCAAGTAGATCGGAGGCGGATCGGAGGGAGATACAGTACAGCTATTATCACAGGGCCCATCGGACAGCGAATAGAACAAAGAATTGTTTCAATATGGCGGAACTGGATCGGGAGGGTAATCTGTATTGCAGGGAAAATGAGGTGGAAGAACAGAGCAACGCCTCCCCTAGGTGGTTGTCCAGGGGTGTGGACGGTCTCGCCGAAAGGACGTGAATCCGGGAAGTGAAATATTATGTTGGGTATTCGCCCAATTTTCTCCTATTCCCACACGTGAAGGTTTTGCGAAACACAAAGGTTTTCAATGAGTGGCTTTTTACGGGGAAGCCGTGACAGTTGACAAATCCAATGTTGAAGTTCATGGGAATGCAGTAGCAGATAGAATCAATCAACTGATTTTATTAGTAGATTGATTGCATCATCAACAATTCGCTCCAAGGGCGATTGCGATGTGTTTTTTCTTGTACTGGATGTTTCTTTGGCGGGATTGGCGGATTTTGAAGTTCAATCAATTTCAGGATTTGAAGGGGTTCTTACGATATTAGTTTCATTGGAGTCGAGGAGTTTTGTTGGGACGGTTGCCTTATCGTTTCCTTTTAATAATTTTGTCAATTTATATTGGGTTTTGATTTTTTTACTCGTTTACGTGGTGTTTTTTATAGACCGTTGAGAAGGTACCTTTAATGGTGTCTGTACTTGTAGACTCGCTGTCACTGTTTGCTGAAAGTTCCATATCAAAACTCGGCTGCAGATTGCGTGTCAGGTGTGATTCTCATAGTATTGTCTTTGTCGGGTTTAAGGGGAGGCTTTGGGGTGCTGGAGACGGTCAATTATTATTGTAGAACCTGACTGTAATTGGATGTTTGGGGTTGACGAGGGGTCATGTACGGAGCAGTAGGCTTATTTATCTGTGACTGTGACTCAATGTGTGGCGTGTTATTATTACTGGGTTTGATGCTCGTCATTGGTTGTCTGTGTTATTGTTGATAGATTGAACATTGGAGCGCGACGAGGAGCGGCAATCCGCCCGTAAGTGGGCTGATGAGTTACAGTACGAACACGTTCTGGGCTGGCCATCATAGGTGATAAGGCACGTAGACCGCCGATATACTCGAATGACGGGATGGGGTTTCGAGAGGGCAATTTTCATTGATCTGATCCCTTCTTGACTGAGTAACGATAGTTTTTGAGACCAAAACTCATCCTTGACCTCGGGGACTTTTGCCAAACGCCTAAAATGAGCTTTGATACGGTCATTTGACATTTCGACTGGAAGTTAAATATTCTTACCGTACGGAATCCTAATCCGCGTGACCAAGTTTGACTGAACTCACGGTTCCATTGTCGTGGTAAAACTTAGCCGAACCATTGTGATTTTCAATAATAGTGGAACACATCTGATCATTATAACTTTTTATGTACACGGTTTGCTTTGAGCCGTTTAAGTTGTATGGCATATATATCGGACTGGTCAATTTTGAGAGTAAGGGGAAATCCAGTCATGAATTTCGAGAGCTGTTTTGGGCTAGGAAGTTTCTGTCGAATTCACATTTGAGGGGATTCGTGCGTTTCGGGTACTGTTAATATTTGAGCGGTAACTCGAATGATCTTGATTAGACAAATACATTATTCATACTTTAAATGACGAGTTATACACTGGAAGATAGCACACTAGTGTTTCACTCGCGAACTGTTGTACGGTTCACTAGCAGGACATAGCCGCACGATGTTGACTCGACCGAGGTCGAGACAAGACTGCATCATTATATCATATGTGGTATTTTTTAGTGCAGAGTTTGAATGTTTGATTTTAATTTCACTTATTTTTTATTTGAACTTGGAACATTGTGGGCCTATGCTAGATATAAAACAAGAAAAAAAATGAAGAAAAAACCAATGAACAAAAGTGAGAGATGACAGCACATATTATGTACTAGCATAGTTTTTGTCCCCTTAGAATGCAAGTGTTCAATTACATTGCATTACAACAATGCAATTACAACAATGAAAATTTAGATTTTTCAAATTCATCAAATGCATGTGTTCTATCTCCAGTTGAAAATTGGTGTGTATATATTATAGATATTAAAAAACACTTTTAATGACTGTGTTTCAAAATTGATTGTTGAGAAACACTTAAAGGGGCTATTAACTTAAAAAAATTATTTTTTACCACATGATCCATAGCACAATACTATACTAAAATGACAGTTTAAAAAATTATATCTTGTAACTGTATTTAACCCATTGAGCCACCAGTTGTTTTTTGCTTATTTTGGCCCGTAGGGATCCAGTTAATCCGTACTACGGGGGATAGCACCCGGCCCGAAACCCTGCCTACGGGCAGAAATCGCATGAATGCACAAAATTAAAGGCCTAGGCCTATTTTTTTTTTTAGTTCATATGCTTTGCTTTTTCTAGTTTATATTCCGCCAGTTCTAGGCCTAACCCCCACTTGTGTCATCGTCTTATTTTATCTTGGTTGAAGTACTCCACATCATTATTATCGCTTGCTCATTTGCAAGCTAATCAAAACCCCCTTTTTTTATATATTCGATTCATTCTAAAATTGCATTTAATATCCTTTTTTTTTTGTTAGCAAAATTTTTTTGAGTATTTAATGCATTGTTGTAATATTCTATTTCAAATATTTACTTAAATGTAGTTTCATTGTTGTGACTGCATCTATGTAATTAGGTTAATTTAGTTGTCATCCATTGTAAATCAGTTTTTTATCAGAATAGGATAGACGTTAAATAAATAAATAAATAATAAAAATAAATAAATATAAATAAATAAACACTTCCTGAATCTCACAATATATCACACTCATTGGAAATTCAGCACAATCGCCTTCAGATTCGCCATCTCTTAATAATCACAAACTTTACGTCATTTTTACGAAGCAAACAACAGCTGAGAAGCCTATTTCTGTTACGGCGACACCGCCTTGACATTTGTAGTTCTTCAATTATTTGTAGTCGTCTCGAAATGGCCGTGTTCGAGAATTTATCGGGAAAAATCTCAACCACGTCGAAAAGAGTCAGCCTCCATATAGTGCTGCTATCTGTGTGGATTGCTGAACTACCCCGGGTTTTTGGCGCGAATTCAAAACGAAGGGAACGGCCCGGGAACTGTTCCTAGTCCGTTTTTGGGCCACACTCGTAAATGGAAAGGGGCCCGTAAGCGGCTCCAATGGGTTAACACCAAATTTTTAAATTTTTTTTTTCCAGAAATTTGCGAAATTGGGTTTTTTTGGGAAAATTTCTTAAATTGGTTTTAACCTGCTTTTTTTTTGTCCACATAGTACCCCTACTAAGCATAGTATCATCTAAAATGAAAATTTTTTTCATCGTTTTTAAAAAACTGTCCCAAATATCCCCTAAAACACGAAAAAATAACACTCCAAAATCCACCTCATCTTGGAATCGCATATTTTGCCGAACTACTTTCCCAAATTACAAACAAAATACATAAGGTAAGAATTTCAGAAAGGGCCCGTGGAGTACGTCAATATGGGCAAAATTTTTTTTTGGGTCAAAAACCCCCAAGGTCACGGGGCATAAAGTCGCCCCAGTTATTTCTTTATGGGAGATTTTTGCCGATGAACCTAGCTCAAAAAAGTCATTTTGCAAATTTTTTGGGGGGGCATGGTACCCCCCAATAATTTTTTTTGGAAAATTCTAAATTCATTACTATTAGCCTGATGAAATATTTTTTTGATTTTTGCGTTTTAAAAACCCCCTTTAAATAGTAAAAATTAGATGGAAAGGGTTTTAACTCCAAACACCAAAATTTTTCTAGTGGAGTTAGAACATTCATTCTAAAAGGGAGTTTTTGGGGCAAGAGGATATCTAAAAGAAAGTAGAAGAATGGTTTTATTGTTAGAGGATAGAAATGGAAAAATTTTGCTTAGTTGCAAAATCCAAACCCAAGCTGCAAAAACAGGAAGGGCAAAGGGATGAAGAAGACTTTCGGATTTCAATTACCCTTTAAAAATTTTTGGGTTAAAAAACTTTGGGAACTAGGCCTAATAGCCCTTTCACTAGGTACCAGATTAAGTTTTTTTTAAAAAATTATTTTTAAGCAATTGACGACTTGAATTGTACCCCCCTCCTGACGTCACAAGGCAACTGGGGGAATTAGTTTTAAAAATCCTCATTTCGCAAGTTGCGCCTGCTTCAGGGCGAAACATTTATCACGCTCTAATTTTTATTCTATTCTTTTTTGGGAAAAATAGTTAATGAATAATATTTAGAATTTCATTCTTGTAATACGATTTTTTTCATTTTTTTGACAGTCGTTAGCTTGTTATCATGTACCATCATCATGTGAAAAATTTTCAAAGACTAAAGTTTTCTCAATAATTTTTACAAAAAACTACTGACGATTTCGACAAAACCTCTTAAAATATGCATCGACTGTTTAGACAAAAAAATAAACTAAATTTTTTAATAAAAGGCACTGAACAAACTTTGCAGCATAAGGGATATGCAGGGGATTTTTTTTTATCTAAAAAAGCACTCCTACGTGCGGATGGCCGTGAAAAAGTGCACCTGCATATTTTTCTATGCTGTAAATTTTCGTTTATGCCTTTCTTTTAGAAAGTTATATATTTCTTGTCTAAACAGTCTTATGCATTCTTACAAAAAACCTTGTCGAAAACCGATCAGTATTTTTTTTTTTCAAATTTTAATGAAAAACTTAGTCATTGAAATTTCCACTTATATGGTACATTGTTATAACGAGCTAATGATTTTGTCAAAACTCGAATAATCGCTTTAAAAGGAATGATATGTTTGCTAAATATTTTCATTTAAGTGTTTTCCAATATGAACAAATAAATTGAGCGTGATAAGTGTGCCCGTTCAGCAGGCGCCAGTTTGCAAAATGAGGTTTATACCCTACAGTCACGTCCAATCGATCTTTTTAAGCTCCCCCTTTTCGAGTCGTAAATTGTTTCAAAATATATTTTTTTAAAAGGGTTTTGTGTTTTAAAATATTTTTTTTTTTTCGGTTTTTTTTAGGAATTTTGGGGTTTTTGAATCAAGCTTCTTTTTAAAATACCCCTCGTAGTACCGTAAATAAAAAATTTGATTAGGGCCTACATTCCTAAACAGATTTTTTCTGATTTTTCATATCTTACTTTTTTTGTTCTAAATGGTAGCAAACTAAATTTATATTCCCCCCCCCCATTTTTGCCTTTTTGCGATGTTTTTTTGGATTTTCTCTAAAAGGCACTTTTTTCCTTCAGGATGGAAAAAGTATTTATTTTTTTTGCTCAGGAAAAAAAAAAAAAAATTGGGGGGAATTGAAAAACTTTCTTTTACCCATTAAATTTTGAAAAATGAGTCCCTTAGTGGGCACCCGTACGGAGGTTAGAAAAAAAAAGTTTTAAACATTTATCAAAATGCCTCGAGGGAGGAGTGAATAACGAACTAACCCAGATTCCCCTTATTTAAATTTAAATTTTATTTTTTTTGGTAGGCCAAAAGAGCTAGCTACATAGTACCTAGCCCTACTTTAATAAAGTTATGACCTTCTTACATACCATCACTTGCACTCATTTCCACTTAAGGGGAAATTTAGTTCTAGTTTCTTAAATTTTCGAAGCTTTTTCCTCATTCCTCAAAACAATTTTTTCAGGTTATTCACTTACACAATATGTTTGGGTCTTTAATGAGGGTGCATAGGCAGTTTTTCCTGCAGTTCGTCTTTCAAAGAATCCTCTTTAACACGTTTGATCTCTCCGGGAAAATCCCTTGGGAGCCTCTTCACGCGCCCCTCTCTGTACTCGGTCGCTTAAGATATAATTTTGAAAGTGTTTGCCCCCAACTGTGCGTTTCTTGACCTAAAACGACAAAAAAACAAATTAAAAAAGTAAAACTGGGGACACTCTGGCAAAGACTAGACTTTCATTTTTTAGATCGTAAAGAAAAAAAAAATAAAAAATTCCAGCCTGCAGTGCACTCTCGGGTTTTGACTTTTGTGTCAAAAACTTTTCCCGTTTCAATTCAAAGATCTAGGCCCTCGTAAATTTTGCTGGGTTTTCACTGGCCCCTGCAGCGGGGCTAGCATGGCAACCATAGGTTTTTATTCAAATTCAACCAAGGCCTCTTTCACCCGCCAATAGCCCCTTCTAGTGTCCATTTTTTCCCCAAAGAAAAAAATTAAAGGGTTATTCAAAAAATATTCCCGGGGTATTTTTTTAAATGGCAGGGAAAAATGAGAGGGTCCGGGGGCTTGGGAAATTTTTTTAAGATTCGTTCAGGTGATTTTTTAGAGGGTTTTTGAAGCCCTCTTAAAAATCCTAACTTTTTTTTAGTGGTTTTGTGGTAAGGGGCATTTCTAATTTTATGGAAAAAAGCCTATGCTTAAAAAAATTTTTCTCCGGGGTATGTGGGCTATCAAATTACTGTATCCTATTGCTACATTAGTAGGCTAACCTTCACTTAAAAAAAAGTGTTTAATATCCCCTTAAAATGATGATTTATTTCTTTTAATGGTTATTATCTAAATTTGTAGTAAGGCCCAAGGATTAAAATTATTTCTAGGCCCTACACTTTAAACATTGTTGTAGTCCTATCTATTTGATACCATTTTTATTAATTTTAAAAATTTTTTGTCCTATTAGTAAAAATCAAAAAAAATGTAAAAATACAAAAATATGTATAGGCCTATACACATACTAGGAAAAGCTCATTTGGCGCGTTGATAACGGCACGTGCTATAGCTAGACCCCATTCAATTTTTTTTAATTTTAAAATTTGCGACTTCATGTCCCGGGGCCATGTTTCCCAAAATTTTTTATTATTCCAGGGTTTTTGGGGAAACCCTGTGTAAATCTTTACTTTGGGATAAAAAACCCCCCGCCACTAGAGGACCTTTATCCTTGGAAAAAATATTTAATCTCTTTGGTGACAAAAAAAACACTGCTTCCTCGAAGATTTTTTATTACTTCTGGGGGCAGTGCATTTGCTTCGCCGTCTTTTCGTTGCCATGGTAACGTTACTTTTGTTATAATGTAATTTCCATTTCCCTACTTTATCATAAATAAAATTAAATATTCGTGACCGGACGGACTTCTAAATGATTTGGCCCTCAGATTTTTTTTGCCGTTTTTGTTTTTAAAAAAAAAATTTCGATTAAATTTTAAAGTAACTTTTTAACTTTTTGAAAGATTTTTTTCCCCAAACTAAGGGATTTAAACGAGAACAAAATGCGGATGGGCAAAATTTCAAATCGACCCAGCCTCCTTCGAACGTTATGGGGAGAAAATACAAAAAAACAAACAAAAAAAAAACAAAACCCGTGACTATTTTTTCCGGCAGATTCAAATGAAAGCTCCTTCGCTCGCTTAAAAAATCCTTCATTAAAAATAGGAACGCTCATGTTGGACCGTTTATAAGCGAGCACGTGCTATGCTAGACCCAAAATTTCACATTTTTTGTAAATTTTAAATTTTTCGACTTTGCTGCCACGGGGGCATTTTTTCCAAAATTATTTTTATTGCCAAGGGATTTGGGTAAACCCCTGGTTACCTTTACTTTGTGGATAAAATCCACCGCCATCTAAAGACCTTACATGTTTTTCCTTTGGGAAAAATATTTTAACTCTTTGGGTTTCAAAAAATACACTGCTTCCTCGTAGTATTTTTATAACTTCTAGGGGGCACGCTAGGTGAAATTTTCGTTGCCATGGTCCCTCTTTTGTTATTATATATTTCCATCTACACCTTTCGGATCAAAACAAAATTAAAAAATTCGGGGCCGGACGGGCATTCTAAATAAAATGGCCCCCAGATTTTTTTCGCCGTTAAAATTTGAAAAAAAAAAAAATTTCGTTAACTTTAATGTAACTTTGTAACTTTTGGACGATTTTCCACAAAACTAATGGCATTTTAATCGAGAACGAAGTTGGGGGGGGAAAAAAGGTCAAAATTTCAACTCGATACACCTCCTTCACCGCTTTATGACCAAAAAGCTGCACGCTTTCCTTGCCATGGAAACCGACTTTGTTATAAGTTTTCCATCTACACTACTTATGGGATCAAAAAAAAATTAACATTTTCGTGCCCCGGGACGGGAATTCAAATATTTGGCCTTTCAATTTTGTCGCCGTGAATTTTGAAAAAAAAACTTTCATTACTTTAATGTAACTTTTTAATTTTTTGAACGATTTTGCCACAAAAAAATAGCATTAAATCAGAACAAAGCTTGGGGATGGTAAAAATTTAAACTGAACCCGAGCCTCCGTTGAACTTATCCGAACATAAAAACAAAAAAAAAAACAAAAAAAAAAAAAAAAAAAAAACCAGTGACAAATTTTTCCGGCAAAGTCAAAAAGGGAAACCCCCGCTTCGCCCCCTTAATCAAAAAAATTTTTGCTCCCAACCCGCACCACCCCAAAAAACAGAAAAAACATTTTAAAAGTGTTTTTGAAAAACTTATTTTGAAAGTTTTTTATCGGTTTGGGCAAATTTCATTGTGTTATCAAAAATATTGTAACAAAACTCCCCCAAAAAAACAAAAAAAAAAATAAAAAAAAAAAAAAGACGTTTTTTTTTTTTGGGGGGGTAAATTTATGCCGGGCGCAATGTTTTTTTCCCGGCGAGCCCCGGGGCAAACCCGCTCTGGGGAAACCTGAGGGTGTGTCTGACTTTATTCAAATCTAGGTCCGGGTAGGTCCAAATTCAAGTCCTCGTCTAAAAAACGTAAAAGGGTGCAAATTATCTGTCAATGGCTTAAAGTGGGCCTACTGTCTGAAAAACCCAAGTTTGGTCTTTTTGGTCCAAGTCGAAAAATGGACGAGCAATCAAAAGTGTCAGCCCCTTTTAGGTCCGATTAAAAAATGGCCGCCACGACAATGGAGAAAAAACGACAAAATGCATTTTTAAAAAAAGGTAAACTTTTAAAGTTTTTTTTGTTTTTCCCACATATTTATTGGGTTTTACTAGATCTAAAAAATACTTTTAATAATAAAATACTTTACAAAGGACTCTCAATGAACACCAACCGTAAATCTTAATTTGAGGGAAAGTTTTTTATTTTGCATTAAATTTATATTTCCTTTTTCAACTAAATATTATTTTGTATTTTCTTGTCTTGGGGCCCGGAAAGATTTCTGGGCTTATTTAATCACTTTTAGTTTTTGAATCGGTGTTTGGTACTAAAGGTAGGCCTTTCAGTAGGGGGCAGTCCAACTTTTTTCCCGTTTTTTTTCCAAAAAAAAAAATAAAAAAACAACTTCAAAAAAGAAAAAAAGAAAAAACCCATTATTAACGATTTTTTATACTATCCTCCCGAAATGACCAATTAAATGAAAACACATATTTAAAAACAAACACTCGCTCATTTTTTCTGTCATTTATCCGCCCTGTTTGGTATTTACGTCTTGATTTTCTTACTGGCGTACCACCATTTTCGCTAAAATACTCCCCTACAAAAACCCTTTTAAAGTCGCTATTTTAAAAATAAGGACTTTCAAACCCCAAAAGTTTTCGTTTAAAAAACGAAAGTTAAAGGTTTTGAGTTTTTTTTTATTATAAAAGTAAAAACGTGATGATTCTATTTTGGTTTTTTTTTGTTTTTTGTAAGGTAAAATTTCAGTGGTACTCTCAGCACGGGAGGCCCAGGCCCGCGCTCCGCGCTACTTATAACTTACTTTTTTTAAAACAGAAGCTGAAATTATTTTTAATTGGTTTTCCCCGCATTTTATTTTTTTAAAATACTTTGAATATCAGCGATTTGGCAAGAAAATAAATAAAAAAACAAAAAATTGCAAATTTCCCTCAAAATGTGAGTTCCCACCAACCTAAATTTTGGTAGTGTTGCTTTTCCGGCGGGAGCTCTACTGTGACTCTGACTAGTACCTATGTAGCACTTTAACATTGAGTTGGACTTGGGCCATAATTCCCAACCACCCCGATTTTCTCATGTAGCAAAGCCCTACACGTGGTGTTGGGGGGAGAGGGCACCTGTACTTCCTTTGTAGAAAAGTGCATTTGTAAGCTAAAAAATAACATTTCACTTTCATAATCATAATCTTTATTTCACCATCCCCCCTAAAAAAATGCTACTTTTTGGATGAGCGAAGCAAAGACTTCATTTCACTCCCCCCAAAAAATTTGCTCGGTGTTTTTTTTTTTTTGTTTTTTTTTCTGTCTGTTTTTTTAACCCTCCCCCCCCCGCACTCATACGGCGCGCGCCCCCCCAAACCCCATTTTCAGGCGCCTCCGATTTCAGATTCCCTAAAAAAGTCAAAACTTAAGATACCCCCCTTCCCAAAAATCCACCTGGCCTAGCCCACGCACTTTTCATTTGGCGGGGCTTCATCACTATCTTCATCACTATCTTTATCCACTTCCCCCACCGATCCATCATCAAAATTTAAACCCCTTTACTATGTCTCAATTTTACATCTGCTCATCACTTCACTATCACTTTTAAATTTTTTACAGGCCCACGCCCAAGCAACACGAGTCATTTTTTTTACACTTTCACATCACTGTCACAAAAATCCGAGCCTAAACATCCAAAAATCTGAGAAATACTCGTTTTTCTTCCCAAAACCCGAAATCACCCCTGTCAACCCCCTGTTTACTGAAGTTCGCCAAAATTCCCGCTCAAAAAAAGATCATGAAAAATCGAAAAAAAATGCCCAAAGTTCATAAAAGTTACGCGGGGGTAGAGCCACTCTAGACATTCCTCAAAAAACTGTTCGTCGTTTTTCCGGCCAGTAGTTTGCCGCCTTTTGCTTATTTGAATGCAGGCGGGGCATTGGTCCCCAAGACGTTATGGCTAAAAATTTGGGAAAATTTTCAAAATTCGCTTAGGGGGGGTTTGGTTTTTAAAAAAAAAAATAAAAAAAAAAAAAAAAAAAAAAAGGGGGGGGTTTTTACAATCGAAAAAATATTTCTATAAATGCGTACTTTTACGTTTTTTTTTTCGATTTTTAATCGATATTTTCGTGACATTTGGGCCGATTCTGACCAAACGGGGGGCTAAAATGTTCATATTTTACTGGACATTTAGGGTTTTGGTGATGTAGTCCTACCTCGTTGATGGGTCACGCCTACGGTTGGCTTGGTCTGCTTTGGTCTGCTCCTGGGTTTTTAAATGTGATTGAGGGAGTTCCTTACAAAAGTGTCAAAAGAGTCGAATTGAGAATTTGGGATTTCCCTATGACACGCCCCTTCACATAAAAAAAAATTTAGGTCACGGTACCCCTCATCTCACTGTGCCTGGGCCCTTTTAATGATTTTTTAGTGGGGCATTAATTTAAGCATAGCCCACCAAACCAACCCTATAGGGGCCCACACCCTCGACAAACCAAAAAATACCCTAAGACCGGCAAATTTAAAGGCTATGGAACCTGATCAATCGGCTGACACGACCGCGGACAGTGCCCAATCAAAAAGGTCAAATTTGGAACAACCTTGAATTTTTTATGTGTGTTCTAAGAGCTCTAAAATCGTGCCGTTTTCACATTCCTAAACCAAGAATGTGGACTCAAGTTCAAAACAGAAATTAAAAAAAATTCTGCCTAGAGCGGGAATCAAACCCCGGGCCTTCTGCAATTGGAAGCAGAGCCTCTAACTATTAGACCTCAAGCCACACTATGTGAGCAAAAGGTCTGCTTTAATCACCTGTAGGTGAGCCCTGGAATGTAGATCCTACTTTTGTCAGGTCTTCTTTTTTAAGGGAAATTTAAGTAGGAACAAGTTTTTTTGATAAGGCCCTAGGCCTACATGATGCAGAGTTGGACATGGAAACAGATAATGATGAGATATTTACATAAAATTGGGCCCTAGATGCATTCAATTGTGAGTGCACATGATGACAATTTTAGGCTTAAGCTAGAACTAAATTCAACATTTTTAAGGAGATGTTGAAAAAAGGTGTGTTTAAATTAGGGAGGGGAAAAAAAGCTTTTAAATTTCGTAAACGTTTAACCCCTTGAACTAATCGCTTTTAACTTTTTAAACCGTAAACGTTATAAGCGCTATTTTCAAAAAAAAAAAAAATTATATAAATTTAGGTAGGCAGAGGCCTAGGTTTTACAACAAAAAACGTAATTTTGTACTTAAACCGGCCCACGAATAACTAACAACAGTTTATTCTCACTCTTGCATTTAATGACCCGGCACTTCCACCATGTGTAACAGACAAGACCAGGGCGGCACCTCCACCAAAATTAAGCACTTTTAGAAAATTATCGGCCTATCCGTTTTGGCCGTGTTTTTTGTTGGCTCCAAAAGTAATTAACAAATTTTTTATTTTTTTTACTAAAAGTTTTGCGAATTTAATAACCCCTTACCGTCCACCAAACGTTTTAACGTTTAAACGTCCCATCCCTAGTTTAAATAGCAGTAAAAGGATCCCAGCATCAAATTTGATAGGCTTCTAGGGTACCTAGACCTACGGATGCTAGGTATAACTTTTACCCTACATTTGCAGTCTTAATACCTCTACTTGGGAGATGTCCTGTAAAACTTGCAAATGCAAAACGGCATAGGGCCCACAGATCCAAAAAGTGGTGGCTTTGCAACGAATGACTAGCCTACATCATTCACATTCCAAGTTCTGGTTGTCAAGGCTTAAAAAGGTACTTACCACCATGTCCATCATAACGGGAAAACGAAGTGCCTGGATCATCAGGTAATGACAGAATGTGCGTGTGAGAATCCTCCATATTTACTCTCCATCCCTGCATGCAGCTGGACCAACTCTCATCTGCGTATTCTGACAACATGCCGATTCTTTTGGGTGTTTCTGGTTCCGACAACGTTTTACCCTCTGAGAAACAATACCCAACCAATTAATTTCCCGGTAGGTATCGTCATCTCCATCACCGTTTTCCCGCTTTTGGCAGGGTCAGCTTGGCTTTTGAAAAATTTTTATCTTTTTTCTTCCCCCCTAATCTTTTTTTTTCCCAATCTCCCTTTTTCTCCTCTTTCAGTTTCAAGCAAAATTAGGGGTACACAACACTCTTTCGGTTATAAGTCAAAATCATAAACATTATAAGCAAGGTGAGGCGGGATTTTTTTTTTGGCCAAGAAAAGAGAAAAATTGGAGGGGGGGGGTTTGGGTAAAACACCCCATTTTTTAAAAAAAAAAAAAATAAAAAATAAAAATTAAAAAACAACCCTTTACCCTCCAAAAAAATTATTACTTTTTTTTTTTTTTTTTTTTTTTTAGGAAAAGGAAAGGGGCCGGACATTTAAATTTTTCCCCCCAAATTTTCTTTAAAAATTTTTTTAAAATTTTAAAATTTAAAAAAAGTTACATGAAATTTTAAATCGAAATTTTTTTTTTCCAAAACTAAGCGGCGACAAAATCTGAGATACCCAAAATTTTTTAGAATTCCCCGGTCAAAATATGTTAATTTTATTTTGATCCGTAAGTATGTAATGGAAATTTAAATTATAACAAAGAACTTCCAGGGCAACGAAAAGACGCGCGAAGTTTCTAATGCACTGCACCTAGAAGAATCAAATACTTTTTGGGGAAACAGTCTATTATTTTTCAACAAAGATTTAAATAGTTTTTCCCCAAGGTCAAGTCCCCCTAGATGCGGGGGATTTCATCCACAAATAAAGGTTTACTTACACACGGGTTACCTAAATACCTTGGCAATAATAAAAATATTGGAAAAATGGCCCCGTACCGAAAATCGCAAATTTTTAAATTTAAAAAAAAGTGCAAAGTGGGTCTACTATAGCACTGCTCCTTTTCAACGCGTCCAACTAGCGTTTCCCGTAATAATAAAAAACATTATATTTCTTTAAAAAAAAAAGAAAAACAAGAAACTACCCCCTTTTTGACTTGCTGTCCCAATTCCATACTCGAGACTACATGGGAAGAAAAAAAAATTTACAAATGTGTGAAATTGCAATTGAATCAGAAGATGTGGAAACAGAAAAAGGTAAATACAATCCCTCGTAATACGGCCAAAGGCATCATACCGAAAAAGCTACATTAAAACTTAACAACTAGATCTTCCCCCCAATGTTTTTACATGGACTAAAAAGGAAAATTACTCAACACGTGTAGAATATTTCGAAAATTTTTCTAAACTAAAATGATCTTTGAGTTTCCGAGACAGTTTGAAACCCTCTGGTTTTCGGGGTTTTCCCCTAGTACGAAGAGAAAATGCTAGGATGGCGCGAGAAATGGGCCACGCCCGTAACAGCAGAAAAAAAACATCATCTACAAACTATATTTAGGGCCCAATGCTTATTTTAGTTAAGGGTTAAAACAAAGTAATAATGTGAAATGTTTAAAAGGGATAACCCGGGGGTATTGATGTAAGTCCTAAACTGTTTTGCTCCGGTTTTTGACCGAGTTTGTATAAAAACATCCAATAAAATATAAAAATAATATAATAATAATTTTTTATTTTTTTTTTTTTTTTTCCAAATCATTTATTGTCACAAAACAGAAAATCTTGTTCCTCTCAAGAAAACCCCCAAAGCCCCTTATGCGGGCTCCTGTGGAAAAAACAAAAACACATAAACTAAAAAAACAACCATAAGGAAAGGGAAAAATAAAAAAAAAAAATTAACAATCATAACATTAATAAACAATTGAATAATTAACTGTAACTACAAGAAAAAAAACACAACACCCCTCAAGGGTTTTTAAGTTATTTAAAAAAACCCAAAGAAAAAATGCCCCACGTACGGGGTCCACTGAAAAGGAAGCAACCTCGTGACTACAAAAATCCTACTACCGATGCCCCTGAAAAGTAAAGACCCTCGTTGGTCCTCACTGAAACGAAAAACTTAAATACCCCCCCCCTTTCTAAGCAAAAGTAAGGAAAAAGGGCCTAATCAGGCTCTACTGATACCCCTGTCCCTAACCCCGCAATTTTACTCATTTGTGGGTTTATGTCCTATATTCGGAAAAGACCGTACCTTATCCTAACCTTCGAAGTATTGCCGGATATTGATAATTATGCAAGCATAACCCTCTCGGGTTAGGCCTATGTTTCTCCACGGCTACGCTAGCAAATTAACCTAAAATAAGCACTCCCACTAAATCAGGGGGGGGCCCTCTCTACGTCGGGAAAACAAAATAAAGACTAACCTAGCAAAAAATGGTAACATAAATGGTGAGACTGAACCGGTCCTTTTGAGCACGTTCCCCGTTTTGGAAAGTACCCAAACCCTTACCCCGTGCCAGTGTGAGCCTCGCCCTGGAGTCCCACTCCCGGGGCAGCTGGGGGGTTCACCGTTCTTAAAATTACCACTATGACTAAACAAAAGCTTATGCTCAGCAAATGTGACGAGCTAAGCCGGCATTAATTGAAATGTTTTAGGGTTTTAAAAGACTTGGGATTGGAGGTCGTTGCATGCCCCCCAATGAATTGAAAGTGAT
>JAMZAV010005251.1:0-46914 GCA_024449915.1 Sweltsa coloradensis
CGCCGGTCAGGTCCCCGGTCAGGTCCCCGGTCAGGTCCCCGGTCAGGTCCCCGGTCAGGTCCCCGGTCAGGTCCCCGGTCAGGTCCCCGGTCAGGTCCCCGGTCAGGTCCCGGTCAGGTCCCCGGTCAGGTCCCGGTCAGGTCCCCGGTCAGGTTAGATTTTGTAATTTCTGGAGTGTGTGAAGTTGTGCCGGGTATGATTGAAACTTGAAAGTATTTGACGCTGACAAATAAAATATAAACAGGTATGAAGTGAAATGGAATTCACCAACATACTTGTTGGATAACAGAAATCACTTGGTTTGTTGACCTAATTACATAACCTAACTAGATCTTAGTAGAACTAGTAAAGCTTGGTTGACGTAGAAGTGGACGATAGCCGCTATCATGACACGGATTGCTGTCCACTCAAGCGACAACCTTCGCCGTGTGGGCGAGCGTAATGTTACCAAACCCAACCGGATGGGCGATATTATCCTGTTGTAAAGCAATTGACTCGTCGCTGTAACATGCCACTTTTAAGTAGCTACTACATGCGCGGGATACAACAATAAAGCTGGGATTCAAAAACATCAGCGTATTCAAATATTCTTAAATTTCTATATGCCATTTGGATTTATATAGTTTAATTCCTTCCACGTGGATGCCAGTGATTTGTGTGTTGGGATATTAAGGTATCCCAGGGAGGGGTTCAATCATCATTGGCGCCGTGAAGGAAAGGAGGGAAAGCACTTTATTGCACCACGGAATTTCGGGGGAAATAACAATTTTAACAGCAAACAAAGTGTATTAATTGCCTGTAATATGCGTAATTTCCAATATAACGTATAACTACACAAACATAATTATCCTCATCAGATTGTAAGACCTGCAGGTCGATTCTCTAAAAGTTTATTCGTATGTTTAATTGTCTAGGTGCTCGTCAGAGCGCCGCAGCCAAGCCGCGGCGCGCTACATACTCGGGCACCTTTACCCCCAACTCTGTCACCCAGTCACCATGAAACGTGCTACGAACTTAAAAACTGTCATAATCGGAGGGATTTAGGTACATGACAACACATGACAAATTTGATTGTGATACGATAATTCGTTGTGGGTGAAAAATGGATTGAAACATGGTCAAAATCACTTGAAGGATGTTATTAATAATAATAATTCTTTATTCATTTGCTGTACATGGTAAGTATGCATCTCGAAAAGTGAAATAGTAATATTCTAATCACAGATTTTAATACTTGATCTATTCAGCTCTAAAAAGTTATTAAAAATTATAACATCAGAACGTTAATACAAAAGGGTAAGGGGAAGCCATTGCTGAAGCGCCCCTATACCGGGCCACTCTTTACCCAAAGTGTACCAATGTGAAACATGCTAATAAAAACATACACTAACGAGGTTTAAGTATGACAAACACTTTGACAAGATTTGAACATAATCCGCTGTGGGTGTGACAAAATAAAACTGTTCTATCAAGTTTAGTTTTTTACTGGCTACTTATACTACTTACTAATTAGTTCGTCAGTTTCAATTGGTAAGCGATTCAATCTGACCAAACGGGTGAGGAAACAATTCGATCATATTTTACATTGGCATTAAGGTAATTGTGATTTAGTGCCTTTTGAAAGAAAATGATGAAGTTAGCTGGAAGGCATCAAAATAAAGAGTTGTATATAAGCCGTTTACAGGCATATAATATAATATAATATAATAATAATATAATAATGAGTGGGTTTTCTTAACATATTTCTGGGTCCCGTGTGCGATTTTGTGATACGAGTATTCAAGTATTGGGAGTTGAATCACTCTCTTCCTTGTGAAGTGTAGAATCAGATATGTGATGGTGGCGATCTCGGACCCGCGACTGGGAGTGGGGAGCCCCCCTTTATGTTTTTTTCAAATTTGAGATTTAAACAAATACGTTTTACTTAGAATTTGGAATTTGGATATTTTTAGGTTTCTTAAATTATGTTTTACATATCTAATCTGATATAACTTTTAAATGGTCGCCATATTGGATTCAAAATGTCGGAAAGTGCTTTTTTTGACATATTTTACATTTTGCTTGTGGGGTATCAAATTGATCGAAGATAATGCCAAATGCTAAAATATGTGTTTAACGATCATGGTTATGACCAAACACCGATTACCTTGCCTTTGAGTTGGTGAAAGAAGTGATTTAAATTTAATAAGATATATTTTTTTATAAACTTAACGACATTTTACATTCATGTTTGTAATTTGGTGATAAGAGTTGGTAAAGGCATAATTTTGGCGTCCTCTATAGTGGACATCAACTTCCAAAATTTATATCCGGGGAATAGAAAGTTTTTTTAATTTGACCCCCTTTTTTAAAAAAAAAAATCCGAGCATTAAAAATAAATACTTTTTTCCCCATCCTGATTGGACAAAAAGTGCTTTTTTTTTTAGAGAGAAAATCCAAAATACACATCTGCAAAAAAGGCTAAAAATGGGAGAATTTTGGTTCTCCCGGAAAAGTAATATAATTCTAGTATTGCTACTATTTGAGATACAAAAAATGTAAGATATGCAAAAATATTCAGAAAAAAATCTCGTTTTAGGAATGTACATCAAATTTACATATTTACTTAAAATGAAGCTTTAATTCAAAATCCAAAATTTCCCAAAATTCCTTAAAAAACAGGGAAAAAATATTTGAAAAACACAAAAAATCATTTAAAAAACAGTATTTTGTAATAATTGATTAAAATAACCTAATTTTGAAAAATAAATCTGGTAGTGAAAGGGTCAAGTGTAGAATCAGAAATGTTATGGTGAGGATATCGGACCCGCGATTGGAAAATAGAATGGGGAGGAGAAAATAAAAAATGCAAAACATATTTTACTGGTTTTGTATTGATTTGAGATTTGTTTTAATTTATTTCAATTATTTGAGGCAATATTTTATTATATCATGGAACCAATATATTAGGCTATATAGCATTGATATGACCCCCAGTTTAGATCCATATAGAGGTAAATAAAGTCAATCAAACCAAATCAATTTATTCAAGTGGATACCAAATTGATGAAGATGAATGAATGATTTATTAATGAATGAAGTATGAAAGTCTGTGAAGGCATTGTAGTAATAACGCAAACTCGGTATGTGAAGATATTTTCCATCGGGTATGTATAAATATGAGCAATGAAACATTCGATTCAATACTTGGACCATGGGAATGTAATAAGTGTATAATCAGTTATAATGAATCTTGAATTTGTGTGCATGCTAATCCTCAAGAAACTAAATTTACAAAGAGGCCGACTCGTGTACAATGATACCTTCGTCAAACGGACCTACCACTGACACGCGTGGCTTACGTTGCCAAAAGAATTCGCTTCACACGCGACACATTTAATTGCTTTCTATTGTGTTGAAAGAGTGGCGCCTCCTCATCGACAACGTGACGCGCGTGCCATCAGCATAAGGTTGACAGGCACAAGACTACTATTCCGCTCGAATGAAGACCCGGCGAAATAAGTACTGCCCACAAATACAGGATAGCTCTTTATAATGCAGCAACCTTCAATGGCGTCAAGATGTCATGACGAAAATCGACAAGAAGATTTTCGCCGAGATGGTATGTATAAATTTTTTATTTCCCCTCTAGTGTACATGAAATTACATGCAAATCTTTTAATCAATGTCGATTGATAAGAGCCTCAAAGTATGAATGATGATGTTGCTAAAGGTTTAGCTATATTGCCAAAAGGAATGAAGCTTGGACATCTCAATATACGTAAGCTGGATAAGTATATAGATCAGTTGAGAGTTATTCTTGACACGTATAATTTTGATATATTTGCTTGCTGTGAAACATATCTAGATGAGTCTGTTCCAGACGGTTTTATTTCTGTTGACAATTATAAAATGCTAAGATTTGATCGTGAAAGGGTAGGGGGAGGTTTGGTTATTTATATTGCTGAGAAGTTCATGTCTAGTGTAATTGAGTGTAAAGTTAAATTTCCGATAGATGTTGAGTTGCAGTCAGTTAAATTCTGGCTTCCGAATGTAAAGCCAATATTTTTACAGCAGTTTATAAAGCTCCACACGTAAAGTTAGAAGAATTTTCAGATTGTTTTGATAGTTTAGTAAATAATTTAAAATTGGAAGCTAATGAATTGTTTTTTCTAGGTGATTCAACATTGATTTGAGTAAGAAGACATTACCAGTAAATAATTTCAAATTTCTCACTAGATCACATGGATTGGTACAATTGGTAAAGTCTGGTACTAGGGTTTAATAATAGGTCAGCTACTCTAATGGATCATGTTTATGCAAATCACAATGAAAATATTATTCAGTCAGGTATTATAAGTGTAGGATTAAGTGATCATGAATTAATTTATTGTGTTCGTAAGATTAATAAGCAAAATTTTTCCTAAATTTGTAAATACTAGAAATTATAAGAATGTTGATTGGAAGCAAGTAGATGAAGATATCTTAAGTGGTCCCATTAACCAAATTGGTATGGAGGTAAGTACAGATGATAAACTAGAAATGTTTGTTAAAGTAGGTCGTAGAACCTCAAAATGAGCATGCACACCCCTTGAAATTAGAGTTAAAGGTAAGCCAGCCCCATGGTTTAACAGCAGAGATTAGGAAATCCATGCATAGGAGAGACCACTTGCGCAAAGAATTCAGAATTTTTAGAAGGCATTCAACGTGGGAGGAATACAAGAAAGTTAGAAATAGGTAAATAATCAGATTCGTTTTTCTAAGCGTGAGCATTTTAAGTCTTCTTTTGATAATGATATTTCTTCAAAATCTGTATGGTCAGTTTATAATAAGTTGACAGGTAACAAAGAGAAAAAAGAGTGTAGCATAGCCTCATTGACAGAGAATGGGGTATCCTACAAGTGAAAACCAGCATGGTTTCAGGAAAGGTAGGTCAACGCAAAGTGCCCTTCTAGCATTTACAGATTTTTATCTATAAAGGGATTGATAAACGTAAGGGTAAGGTTGGAGCTGTCTTTGTTGATCTTAGGAAAGCATTTGATTCAGTACCTTTTTACCTCTTTTAATAAAATTAAAAACCAGGTATAACGTAAGTCCTTATTTGTTATCAATTTTGGCGGATTATTTTTTAAATAGAAAAATGTTTATAAATCTTGCAAAATATAGTTCAAAAGTATTCAATATATTTTGTGGAGTACCCCAAGGATCAATATTAGGACCCCTGTTATTTATTCTTTATATAGATGATATATCTACCAAAAATGGGAGGCATCAATTATATCTTATATGCTGATGACTTGGTCTTTTATTTAGAAGGTGTGGATGTCGAAGAGATCGTAAGACGTCTTCAAGAAGTTCTAAAGAGGATGGATGATTGGTTTAAAACTCAGGAACTTGATATTAATTATAGCAAAACAAATTTTATGATTTTTCATAAGGCTTATGATAGAAGCATGAATGATATTCATTTGACGTTAAATTGTAATGGTAAATTAATTTCTAGAGTGTATGAATTTAAATATCTTGGAGTTTTCTTAGATTGTAATTTAAATTTTAAGAAACATTATGAATATGTGTGTAATAAAGTATCATCAGTAATTGGAATTATAAGTAGAATGAAGAGGTTTGTAACTGAGAGAATGTTGAGGTTACTTGTAGATTCTTATATTCACTCTGTTATTGATTATTGCTTAGTGGTTTGGGCAGTAAGACCTTCTACTGAGTATGTTGTACTCCAGAAGAGAATTGACCATCTGTTTGATTCATTTCCCTTGAGCCAAGATTTGCAGTCTGATTGTTTCACGATTGAGGAGAGGATGAAGTATAGCGTGCTGGTAAATACATACAAAGTATTGAAAGGTATGTTTTTAGGTATTCTACCAAATATTTTTAAAATTGTTGATCGTGATAGAAAATCTACTTTAATAAACTCATTGGAAGTTCCTAGATTAAATTCTGAAGCATTTAGAAAGTCATTTATGTACAGAGGAGTATCCTATTGGAATTCAATTTCTTATGATATTAGAAGCCAGTTTACTGATCTAGAAATTGTACAATTTAAAAGTAAAATTGAAGCAATGATAATGAATCAAAGAGCAAAGAATTGATTTTTACTATTTATTTGTAGGTTATTGTCTGTGTATTTGTGTAATGTTAATTTACCTTCATAAGTTCTTGTTAATGATTTTGCTTTTCTCTTTGTTTGTTCATTATTGCTTTGATTTATGATATAAACAATGTATTTTCAATTATATTTTTCTGCCTAGATTGTCTGGTTGCCGCCCACTGATGGAGCTTGCAACTTGAGTTAGGTGTCCTGTATCATTGCTGTGATCAGTTTGACATGAACAATTTTAAATAATTATATATCTGATATAATTATATATATGAGTCAAGATTTTTTGGACTAAAATGTTATCAAGATTTGAACACAAAAATGAAGATTGATCACAAGAATAAAGATTTCGCGTTCGGTGGTTTCTTCCGCGAAAGTTTTTTGATTATACTCCCTGATTTGCTGTTCCTGATTTTTGGCAAACCTCATAATTATTCGTTTGAGTGGGATCGTCTAATAAATCAGTTTTTTTCTTTTCGTTTTTCTTTTTTAATGTTTTTTTTTCTTTTTTCTTTTTTTCTTTCTTTGTCTTTTTCTTTCTTTTTTCCTTTTGTTTTTTTTCCTTTCTTTTCTTTTCTTTTCATTCTACACCCTTTTTTATATTTGATTCATTCATTAAATGCATATAATTTTTTTTTTGTTACCAAAATTGTTGTGTTTAAATGCATTGTTGTTGTAATGCTACTATTTCAAATATTTACGAAAATGTAGTTTATTGTTGTTTCTGCATCTATGTAATTAGATTTATTTAGTTGTCCTCCTTTGTAAATCAGTTTTTATAACTGAATAGGATAGACGTTAAATAAATAAATAAAAATAAATAAATAAAACGTTTACACCCTTAACAGATTCTTATCAATTTCAGAGTTAGCTAGACGTGTTCTGATAATCTGACACCACGCATGTAGATGAAAGGCGAGGTTTATCATGATGTATCGAAAGCTAAACCTAACTCGATTTCAAGAAACATTGTATTCCGCCATTTTTATTTATTGAAATTTATAAGTTATATAAAATGAAAGAAAGCGAACAAAACAATTTATAAAAAAACTAATACCAGTATAGTATAACAATTATAGTAGAAAAATTTGCGACAAATATTTATTTAAATTTCTAAATTTAACCCCTCCCCTCTTCCAGACACGGGTCCGAGATCCCCACCATCACTTTCCTGAATCTGTACACTACAAAGAAAAATATTATACCTCTCGCAATACCCTATCACAAAATTGCACAGTTAACAAAACCCACTATATAGAAACTTGACAATAATAAAAAAGCAAGTCTTTGGACCACGATATGTTTTATTTCTATTGTTAACTGGTATACCAATAGCAATTAATACCACTTTATAAAAATTAATCTAATTTAACAAAAATAAATTTGCATTTGAAAATGAGAAAGTAATGAGATCCCATGCACACACGCAATTTTTTTTTAAATACAGCCAAACTCTACAGACACACTTAAATCAATGAGATCTAAATGAAGGGCCAAGCTCATACATTTGCGCATTCTTAATTCATAAATGTGCACCTGCCCCGTTACTTCATCCTTGAAAAACCGACAATGTTGGCTCGAACGCTAAGAGCTCGACTCTGATTCGGGAGGTCCCGAGTTCGAATCCCGTTGGGACCGGTAATCCTGACTGAAGATATTTTTCCGAGGTTTTCCTCAGTCATAAATGCAAATATAAGGGATTAAGTCCTCTTAAATTTCCCTCAGACATCCCTTCACAATGGTCCTATCCGCAATATACCTAGAAGAGGGTCACACCGGTTAAATCTTATGTGTATACCCTACAGCGGGCATCCTACAAAAATGTATTTATTTATCCAAGAAAAGCTTGGCAAAATATAATTTGCATGAACCATATAATAATAACGTTTAAATTAATTGACAAAATAGAATTTATACGAACTATTACATTTAAATTAACAGTTGCAAATTAGAATAGAAGAATAAAGAACCCACGAACTCTAAAATTGCTTTTGAGTGTGAGAGGATTGGCTGTATTTTTACAAGTTTTTTTGGACATGCGTGGGTCACTTCTAACGCGAACCTTAGAGAATCACCCTTCAGAACCAATGGTATAAGGATATTTCTGGGTAAGGAAGAATATCGTTATTCGTTGGATCATGACCTGAACCCACTGTTCACGATATTATTATAATTCCATTTTAGAGAATGCCAAAATGTTTGTTTTTTCGTTTTACCGCTTGAATGTGACATCATGTTTGGCTTTGTTTTGATTGTACACTTTTCATTGCTTCATGGTGTCGTGTCGAACTCTGGCAAACCAGACTGTAATGCGGAATGCGAGGGTAGGTTTTATTATTCTGGAACGCTTTTGTACCACTTATTTTGACCATAAAAATATTAAATTTTGGTAGGTTGTTAATGACTATACGCGGTCGTTTATCAGAGTACATTCATATAATATTACTTATTTTTTAATAAGAGAGATAATAATTGATAGTACTTTGAATGCCAAGCTTATGTACCAGACATGTATTTGAAATGTGAAAATGTTGTCTGACATGCGCATATCCTTCATGAACAATATCCGAAAGTTTCAAATTGTTTGGGTGACAATAAGAGGTAAAAAGTAGCCCAGCAGGCCTATGTGAACTTCAAACAATAGATTTTTAAATTGACATTTTAACACTGTACAAAACAAAATTGGCCTGCTCTCATCCAACCGTCTTCAATGTGCACATAACTTGTTGTAGCTATAGTTATCCAGATTCACTATCATTTAGGCCTATATGTCACAAGATATCTTTCCTAATACGGTTTGATCATTTTCTATGGTATACTGTGTAGTATTATTGTTTATTATTTTCTACCGCTTGCAACAACTTCAAGAAGTAATCCAAATTAATTGTGGTGTGTGTAACGAGAAGAAAATTGGATCACTAAATCAAGATAAAACTCTTATTGGCTCGGAGCAAGGCTCCCCTATATGCGTCAATTTTCTGTCCGGCCGTCCTATATTGTATACGTTTCTGAGGATAAAAACTATGACATCCGAATGATATTTGATTTTTTATTGTTGTCACTTCTTAAATGTTTTAGTTGGCGCTCTGGGGGTTAGGATGCGGGGCTAGTCTAATCAGAAATTTGTTATCTACATTCCCGGCACCTCCACTAAGGGGAGTTGAACACTAGAACAAACGTGATCTAGGCATCCCGTAACCGCGCTTGTTTTAATATAATTACGTAGTTGTTTTTGTAAGCATTATTTTCTGTTCGTTAGTCCGTCTGCGAGTGTGCATGTCTCACGATAAGAAACGAGCATGACGTTGTCCGATTTACATGCGTTGTTATGCATTCCCCTTCGGCTCGAGCGCAAAGCGCTCGACTTTGATTCGGGAGGTCCCGGGTTCAATTCCCGTCGAGACCGGCAATCCTGACTGAAGGTTTTTCCGAGGTTTTCCCCCAGTCTTTAATGCGAATGCAAGGGATTGAGTCCTCTTAAACTGCCCTCGGGACATCCCTTCACAATGTCCTATCCGCAACATACCTAGTTAGACACGGGCATGAATTGCAACCTGGGCATGGCTTCCTACAAAAAGTTTATTTAAGTTTAAAGTTATTCCCCTTCAACACGATGATATTGAAAGCATTCGGTCACCCTGTGGGCAAGGCGAAGCAAGGGAAGTGGCTCGACCCCCCAGAAACTTTGAAAATATATGTACCCGGCACCTCCACCATAATAGTAAATCCAAAGACAAGCGAGAAGCTCTGTAGTAACACCACAACAGGTGAATTATTTGATTTTCTTTGTCGATTCTCCTTTTTATGTTACTCCCGTACCGTACTTGTTCATTTTATTCGTAACTATTTGAATATTAAATAATCGGTTTTAAATGTTTAAAAATATTCAAACTTCCCTGAGGTGCTAAACCTCCCCCCCCCCTCCCCCTGAAAATATCCTGGTGGCACTTATGTTCCGCAAACCGAAAAAAATAATCTTCTCGGCGTTTTCCTCATTTATTTTCTTAGAAGAAAGCGAGGTAGGCCGTGGTGCTGTCTTTTTAAAACTATCTTCAAAGCTGCGAAAAATACGTTTCAATTTTTTTTCATACATTAACAAAACAAGATATACAGAATGATACATTGAACTTAAATTGTTGAAGAGAATCCGCTAGTCAAGCTATGCCTGATTCCTTTCATTACACAACGAAATAAAAATACGCTCAATATAATAAAATTATTAAAGTATAAAATTAAAGTAGGTAACTAAAGCAACATATAACATTTCTATAAGAACACTATTCCTTAAAGTAACTGCACGGCTAGTGTTACAATGCCAAATTCCAAATAACATATTAATATTGATGACCTCGATGGTGTGTGATACGCACCAGCAGTATGGTTGCATGAGACGGGTTATTGTAGCACTGTCAATGACGCTAATCAAAGACGCTAATTTAAATGTGCTAAAAGTTCGCGTTCAAGGTACAGTGATGCAACCGAGAGGATAATAAATCATGTTGTATTCTTCAAATAAATGAGAAGTAAAGCCAAACGAATTGTTATCGTGATAGTGTGCATACAACAATATATTAGTATAAAAATAGAGATATTTTTAGTAAACTGGATGAACTTTGTTAAAAACAATCATGTTTTATTTTGTTCGATCACTGTCTTTAGAATACTTAGTTTGGTGATAAAAATATTTTGGAGAGAGATCGAAAAATATACGATATATTTTTTACACCACTGCGCTAATTGTGTGTTAGCGAATGATTTTGTACATGAAGGTTTATGTTGCACTATAGGAACTATGCCGTGGCTCAACAAAGTGATTGATAACTGATAATATTAGGGTGGGGCACGATCACTAAAATGCACCTAAAGTGCATACTTTATAAGAAGAGATGTGTGTAAAAATTATTTTATTTTTTCCAAAATTTCGTTTTTTAAATAGCAAAAAATGGTGTATGTTTTTATTTTACTTTTGCTTTCCTCGCATTGCAAAACAGTGATGTTTACTAGGAAGCTTCGCAAACGCTTTTTCAGGCGCATTGTTTGATGAGCGTAATTGGTGCATTGAGCTGCCATGTGTTATGCGGATTTTCTGTTGTTCTGTGAAAAAATCATTACTAAGTCGATTTTTTTTTAAATTAAATAAAATTAAATAAAAATTAACTTAAATTTCGTAAATTTTAATTCATCGTAATTTAAAAAAAGAAAAAGATCGTAAAATTGCAATTTTCATAAGAAATAATTATTCGATTATGCTCAAATTTAACACGAATATATTAATAATTATTCATAAAATTAAGGTTCTGTGAAAAAATCATTGCAATATGAAAAAGCGTGTTATAAGTCAAAAGAACTGTTTAAAAAAAGAAAAAAAACGTAAAATTTCGATATTCATGACAAATAATTTTTCGATTGCGCTCAAATTTCACACGAATACCTAAATTCATAAAATTAAGGTTCTGTGAAAAAATCATTAAAATCGGATAAAGCATGTTGGTGTTATACGTCGAAGAAATTTTTTTAAAATCGAAAAAAATCGTAAAATTACGATTTTCATGAAAAATAATTTTCCGATTGCGCTCAAAAACGTGGCAGTTCTAAGTTTAAAGATTTCGAAGGCTTCCAGAAAATTTCATTGCAATTGGAGTATTGGTTTAGCCGGAATCGTGCTGACAAACACACAAAAATACAGGCAAAAAAAGAAAAAAAATACATTCCGGATTTTTTTCTCCAGTGTAGTGAAATGGAGTCTTCGCTTCGCTCGCTACGCTCATCCAATGAAGTTTACGGCAAAAAGTGATAAATAGTTAAAATAATTTTGTTATTGTGAAAGGAAATAGCAAATTATGGTTGTATATCTTATAGCAAATAAGGGATGATCACCATTTGGCGGTATTATATGCGGTTTTAATAGCCTACCCATAGATATTAAACACCTACTAGTATGGTATTTATGATTTTCGGCACAAAATACACACCTCTCATTGTTATTACATTCCCTAGCCATGTGACCATGCATGTTACATTTAAAGCATCTTACGATAAAAACATAATGGATGAACCTTTGAGTATTATATACTCAATGAATGAACTTACCTACATTTTATCCAGCCACAATAGACAGCTCCATACTAAATCAACATCAGGCGCGTCTTTGGGCAGACTTATACGACAATGTTTAGTAATTTCTGTACGTTAAATGACGTAGTTTGCTTTCTTGAGCTAATTTTTGGATGAGCGTAGCGAGCGTAGCGAGTGAAGCGAAGATTCCATTTCACTACACTGGAGAAAAAAATCCGGAATGTTTTTTTTTTCTTCTTTTTTTCTGTATTATTGTGTGTTTGTCAGCACGATTCCGGCTAAACCGATATTCCAATTGCAATGAAATTTTCTGGAGACCTTCGAAATCTCTGAACTTAGAACTGCCAAGTTTTTGAGCGCAATCGAAAAATTATTTCTCGTGAAAATCGCAATTTTACGATTTTTTCCGATTTTTTTAAAATTTCTTCGACTTACAACACCTACATGCTTTATTCGATTTAAATGAGTTTTTCACAGCACCATAATTTTATGAATTAAGATATTCGTGTGTAATTTAAGCGCAATCGAAAACTTATTTCTCATGAAAATCGAAATTTTACGGGTTTTTTCTTTTTTAAATAAATTCTTTGACATATAATACCTACATGCTTTAACCGATTGTGATAATTTTTTCACAGAACCTTAGTTATATGAATTAATATATTCGTGTGAAATTTGAGCGCAATCGAATAATTATTTCTTATGAAAATCGCAATTTTACGATTTTTTCTCTTTTTAAAATTACGATTAATTAAAAAATTTAAAAAATTTAAGTTTATTTTTTATTTAATTTAAATTAATTTTTAAAAAAAAATCTTCAACTTTGTTATGATTTTTTCACAGAACAACAGAAAATCCGCATAACACATGGCAGCTCAATGCACCAATTACGCTCATCCAACAACGCGGCGGGACTTAAGCGTTATCCTAGTCAATATGAAATTTTTATCTGAAGTGTCAAGTTTGTTTTAATTGATGATCTTATTTACTATTGTGTGGTCATCTTCTTCGTCCACTCCAAACACACACAGCTTAGGATTTCTCTCTTTGGTTTGGTTAATTCTGTCTTTACGATTTCAACTTCCTCATCACCTACTTTTTCTTCAATATTATTTTTTTAAGATTTCTTATTCTTGAGCACTCTCACAGAAAATTTTTACTCCCCCATTAGCCAAACGATTTGGATTTCTTTTGGCCTCCTTTTCTTTTTGAACTAAGCTATTTTCTGAGTATATATGCGAATAATTTCATGCTTCTATCAAAGATTAGCTTCTATCTTTTTTATTTAATACACCTTTTTTGATTTATACATAGTACAAATATATTCATATATATCACAATAACCTCGACGAGTCGGCCTGACGAAACCAATATTTGTATAATGTACAAGTCAATCTGGCGAATAAATTATTTTATATTTTTTGCATAGATAATATTATTATATCTATGGTTATTTGAAATCGAGATTTCGACACAAGTGTTGAGAAGCTTCCGGTGCTAGCTTCACGATGTTGTTATACAAAGGCGGTGGGATTTTTAGTCTTGGGCTGGTTTCAGATACTCGTGCTAGCTTCCTGTAGCAGTTTCTTTACTGTTTACATTTTTTGTAGGCTAGGCCTACCAAGGAATTAAACGGAAATTTTAAATATTTGCACAGAATGCCGTTCATGAGAGGGGTCGCTCCTGTTCGCAGAACTTTAAGGTACTTGGAAGCTGGTAAAATAGTTTTGAAAGACAGAGTAAAGATATTTACGGTTAACTACAACACCCATGGTGACCATCATCAAGGAGCTCGAGACTTGGTATTTTGGTACCTTCCTCAAATACAGTACAAAAATCCAAATGTCCAAGTTTGCACCTTCAAGAACCTTACACCGTCACCATTCATCACATGTTACCTAGGTAAGTTGGGGCCTTTGGTTGGAGTTAAAAGTTAACCCTAGGCCAACATAACCACAAATAAAATTTCGGTAATAGGCTAGTGCAGTATAATCTTAATTTGACGGGAATGTTATTTTACTTAAATTTATGATTTTCCTTTTTCTAATTGAATATTATTATGTGTTTACTTGGTTTTTGGGCGCGGAAAGTAGTTTCTGGACTTATTTAATCACTTTTATTTGATTGAATAACACACGCAAACCCTACCCCTGAGCCCCACACAACACTCGTCCAACTTTTCACCCCGTTTTTTTTCCAAAGAAAAAGAAAAAAAAAAAACTTCAAAAAAGAAACAAATGAAAAAGACCTCATTATTAACGATTTATTTTATACTAATCCTCTGAAAATATACCAATTAAATAGAATAACACATATTTAACACAAACACCCCGCTCATTTTCACTGTCATTGATCCGCCATGTTTGGTATTTACGTCTTGATTTTACTTACTAGGCGTACCAACCATTTTCGCTAAAATACTCCACCTACAAAACCTTTAACGTCGCTATTTTAAATATAAAGGACTTTCACCACAAAGGATTTTCGTTTAAAATAGCGACGTTAAAGGTTTTGAAGTTTTTTTTTATTATAACAGTAAAAACGTGATGATTCTATTTTGGATTTCTTTTGTGTTCTTGTAAGGTAACTTGCAGTGAGTACATCTCAGCACGGTAGGCCTAGGCCGCGTCGCTTCACGCTACTTATAACTTACTTTTGTTTATAAAACAGAAGCTGAAAATTATTTTTAATTGGTTTCCGCGCATTTATTTTTAATATACTTTGAAATATCAGTGATTTGGCAAAGAAAATAAAGTAAAAAAACAAAAAATTGCAATTCCGTCAAACTAGTAGAGTTCCGCCTAGTGCATTATAGCGGACGTGGGTATGAGTGACTAATACTCTACCTACAAAACCTTTAACGTCGCTATTTTAAATATAAAGGACTTTCAACGGAAAAGTACTTTTGCTTAAAATAGCGACGTTAAAGGTTTAGAAGGTACTTTAGATTTAAAACAGGGACGTTAAAGGTTTTGTAGGTGGAGTATTAGCCGCTATCTTACCCACGTCCGCTATAATGCACTATTACCAAAATTTCCAAGGCTCTAGCTTTGTATAGCCTAGCCCTAGGACTATTTAATATGCCAATAGCCTTGTTTAGTACATGGGAACTGAGTACGGAGTAGGCCTACAGTTTTTGGTCTCGCCATGTTAACGCTTCAAGGACTAGGCCTAGGCCACAAGGACGTTGGAATTGAGGAACTCTTGTCGCTAAGCGGGCCCAACTTTCAACCACACTTTTTTCCCAATAAAATCAATGGAAAACAACTACAAATTAGAAATAAATGTGTAAAAATTCAATATCAACAATTTACTATCAATTACCACTTTGCAAAATTAACAATTACATAGGTGAACACAATATTACTCACAGACTAATTTCACTGTTATTAGTTGATCACGGCGGCCATTTTAGCAAAGTCTCTCCATTCTCCGACGTACCAACCAAAACACACCAAACTTACGTTTAATTCTGTCCATTTTTGTTTGGCCTGCGGTCCCTGTCGTGTTTTTGTTTGTTTGTACCTCATTCTGTTATGGGGGGCCAGCCCCCCAACCCCCGCCGGAGCTCCGCCCCTGGACCCCGTCGGGGGCTCCGCCCCCAAACCCCCGTGCTATTCGACTATTTGATTGTTTACTTAACATAACAATAACATATTTATAAATTACTTATTACAATAACCACAATATCGCAAAAAGGTTGGTACACCTACTAAGGGTACGTCTGTAATCGTTTTTCGACTGCCACCCTGCTAAAAACTTGCCTGCTCTGTGCTAGCCTGCTTACACCTCACCTACTCAGCGATTTTGTCAAAACTACTCGAAGCCTGCTTGGCCTGCTTATCATGGCTTCCCACTGCCTACTGAACGGACATACGTTTTTAAGTCGCTCTCAAAACCCACCCACGAGAAGGCGGCAGCTTGAGTCTTTTTATAAATTTGTAAACAAACAAACTTTCTTGTGTTTGTAAGTCCATGTGCGTTGTATCTCTCGTTTTTGGCTTGTCATAGGGTCTAAACCTAGCATAACCTCGTTGGTCAAGGTCAAGAAGTTAAAAATAAATTTAAAAACATCAAACTATATCACAAAACATTCAAAATGCTACATTTTGGCTGGCTAGGCCTAGGTCTAGGCTACCCTACGCTAGGCCTAGGCCCCACCTTTACCTAGCTATGCCCTAGGGCTTCGGCCTAAAACATGCATTTAGTTGTTTGAATTCCTGACACTGCTAATTTTCTACGTGGTAAGAAAATAATTCATTAAATATAAGATCTAAGGAACAATTTACATTTATTAATTACAATCCTGCTTGCATTTCACTTCTTCGCATTCGGCCATCTTGAAGTAGGCGAAGTAGGCTCACAAGCATACACTTTCGGCGACTACGCTCGGGTGCTAACCAAGCAGACGACCGATGCCTACTTGTGACATTTCGACGCCAACTTCATCACGTGACTTCCGGCTAACGAGTCGACTTAGCCAAGCAGACTCGCTCAAAAAGTCGATTACAGACGCACTCTAAGTAAATGACAATGACATAGCCAAAATCCAAAATGGCGCGGCGCGTTGATCAGAGCGAGACGACGCTCATGTTCAATAATGTAAATTATTTGACATTATTCGTATAATTCGAGAGTGTTTACTAGCCTATTAATTACTCACTATACGTACTTAATATTAACTTATTTCTAATTTGTAGTTGTTTTCCATTGATTTTATTGGGGAAAAAGTGTGGTTGAAAGTTGGTTGAAAGTTGGACCCGCTTAGCGACAAGAGTGCCGGAATTGAAATTAAATCTCAGGTAGGGCTAGCCCTAGGCCTACGGTAATGGACCCAGTCCTCCATGTAAACAAGGTTAGGCCTATTGGCTCTAGCGGTAGGTAGGCCTACTTGTTCGGATGGAGTGCCCCAACTTTTTAAAACTGTTTTTCTCCAATAAAAACGATAACAAACAACTTTCATATGATTTAAAATTTATAAATAGCCATTTATGTTATTAAAAAATACGGTAATTATGCCGTTTATAGTTTTCCGAGAAAAATAATGTAAAATTTACTCACCATGTTCCAGTATTATGTAATTAATGTTTCTCAATTCATTTTCAGCTACTGCATCACGATCTTTTACTTGTAAACAATGTTTTTCATCTTTTTACTAGTGGAAATTGAGGCGTCATTGTGCGTCATGTCACGGCACAAGGTGATCCCTAGTAGCAAATTTGTTTCCCACACAAGTTTAGGCCTATGTTTTAATTCTTTCAGACGACGGGACATCTGTTCTAATAGATATTGACAGTCAATCAAAGGAGCAAGTGCAAACACACCTGCAGCGAGTCATTTGCAAGTCAAGGCAAGTATAGATTACCTGAAGGCCTACGTACCGTATTAATAGATTGTTAACCACAGTTTTATGCTTACCATATCCAATTCTATGTGCGACCTACAATCACATGCAAAAAAAATGTAGTCCGTAACTCTTTTTTTGGCCGACCTGATGGTGGTGCCGGGTCAGTAGGTAGGCCTACCCGACGTGAAACATTATTTCTGACCAAAAATGGAGAGAACTTATTTGTCTTGTACCATATTGAGAGTAGACATTGTCCTGTAAAGGTGTAACCTCTTTTGCCCTTCAAATACAATTTTTCTTAACTAGGAAAACGCTTAAGTCCCGCCGCGTTGTTGGATGAGCGTAATTGGTGCATTGACCTGCCATGTGTTATGCAGATTTTCTGTTGTTTTGTGAAAAAATTATTACTAAGTCGATTTTTTTTAAATTAAATTAAATTAAATAAAAAATTAACTTTATTCTTTTATTTTTTCTTAATCGTAATTTTAAAAAAAGAAAAAAATCGTAAAATTGCTATTTTCATAACAAATAATTATTTGATTGCGCTCAAATTTTACACGAATATAATAATTCATAAAATTAAGGTTCTGTAAAAAAATCATTACAATAGGATAAAGCATGTAGGTGTTATAAGTGAAAGAATTGTTAAAAAAAAGAAAAAACCCGTAAAATTTCGATTTTCATGAGAAATAATTTTTCGATTGTTCTCAAATTTCACACGAATATCTTAATTCATAAAATTAAGGTTCTGTAAAAAAATCATTAAAATCGGATTAAGCATGTAGATGTTATAAGTCGAAGAAATTTTAAAAAATCGAAAAAAATCGTAAATTTGCGATTTTCATTAGAAATAATTTTTCGATTGCGCTCAAAAACGTGGCAATTCTAAGTTCAGAGATTTCGAAGGCCCCCATAAAATTTCATCGCAATTGGAGTATTGGTTTAGCCGGAATCGTGTGGACAAACAGACAAAAATACAGAAAAAAAAAAAAAAACATTCCGGATTTTTTTCTCCAGTGTAGTGAAATGGAATCTTCGCTTCGCTCGCTACGCTCATCCAAAAAGTTGTTTGAGCTTGACTATCAGGAAGGTGCAAAGTAACATTCCCACATTAAAAAAAAAAAAAACTCCACCCAGGGAAGTTACTACAAACCTTATATTTTAAGACATTCTTACAGTCTGTTATGCCCTACTATTTAACAAATTGAGCAATATTATGAAAATGTACCAAAATAGAGACATATGCCTATCCACGTTCCAACTTGAGCCAAACCTCAATTCCATAGAACGGTAGTTGATAGTCAGTAGAATGTAGATTATCAAAGCGATCTAGGCTAATGGTTTGCATTACACATTAAAGCCTGTGTGCATGAGCTCATCCAACAATCTTGTTGCAGTGATGCACTAGCGGCTGAGGCTCAGGCCAAAGAAAAGAAGGACAATCCCGCGAACTTTGGAGCTGGTTGTAGTCGACACTGTATCTGCGAGATCCCGGGACAGATTCCGTGTCCTGGGCTCATCCCTCTTCCAAACCAGATGCGGGGCAAATATAAATTTCCCAGGGACTTGTAATAGGTAGACTTGTCAAATTTGTGATTTAAATGTAATATGTCTTGTTTAGATTAGAGTAAAATATGTATATAGGCCTAATTATAATATAGGTAGGGCTACTAATATAATAATATTCATAAAATCTTGGTTTATCCATTTTTCATTATTTCCGTCCACTTCATGGGACTAGGTGGTATATTTAATAACAATATATTTCATTTAATTTATTTTGGGTAATACACGTAAGCCTATGGGATAATCCCAGTTTTAAAAAAGGCAAAAAACTTTTTTTTACATATGTACTATAAGACAGTTATTTTCAAGTAATTATTGACTCAAAGTAATCATCGTGTATACGCACCCGTCCGTACCACAAAAAGCATGAGAATTATTCAGATGGGTCCTGCTGTTATTAAGTTATCAAAAGTGGAGTTTAAGTGTAGGCCCTACCACTATTCACTTTTATGTTTCAATAGGGAATATTCCACTTGATATTTGATATTTTATTTTAATTCTTATTCATGTCTTAATAGTCACTGCACTTTTTTTTTGTTTAAAAAAAATGTTTTTTGTGTAATTTAAACAAGAAGTAAATTGGACCCCCAGTTTGCGCGCCAAAAACGAGCGTGCGCCATCTTTGGACGGTACTACGTCAGAACTGTGTTGAGTCAAGGCCAATTGGAAACTAAATGTACGTATGTTTGTACATATTTACATACAGACGGCGGTGCTCGCCCATCCGCTCAACACAAACAACTCCACAGGGATGTACATTTCCACCGTCTTTTGTTTTTCTTTTTTCGTATGTGACAGGAGATTTCGCGAGATCATTGTGATAAAGAATAACGAGCATTTTGTCTTGAATTTTTGCATAGCCTAGGACTATCATGGTATTCTTTATCTACAATGGGCTTTAATTAGTGATCAAAGTAAGGTTTTTGTGCGGGATGTGTGTCAGAACATGAACGTGCAGGCCTAGGGTTGGCAAGTTAAGCCTAGGGCTTGTCAAGTGAGTAATTTTAGTATTCACATACCAATGCCTATATCCTACAGGAACGATTGGCCTAGACTGTTGTATTATAAATAATTTTCTACGTCTAGGCCTAGACCTAGGACTGTTTCAGTTTTGTTTTTTGATTGCAATGTCAACTTTTCTCGTTTTCCGGCTAGGCGTAAAATGTAAAATGTCCGCCATCTGTTTACATTACTGTAGGCTACGCTAGGCGCTGCTTTGTTTAAAACACCGCCGTCTTGATGTATATCTCGATCCTACTATAATACTTTTCCAACATCTTTGGTCTGGATGTATGTTTATCCAGACGGCGTTGGATCAACACAGTTCTGACGTCACAGTCGTTTTTGCCGCTTTAAAAAACTGCTGCTTTTAAAACGGCTATAAATCACTGGATTATTATTTCACGGAAAAACAAAGTACATATTTGTAATCGGGACGAAATACTTCTTCTAAAAAATCTATTCGTACAGTATTTGGCGGAAGTGGAATATTCCCTATTAGCCGTCTTGGGGTCGCTACTTTTACTTGCCCCCAGTGGCGTGCAGATGCTCTGTTGAGAGTGATGGTACCCTATAATTTATGGGTATTTGTGCTCTTTCCTGGGTAGTAGGGCCTACATGCATTTGTACAATGGGGGCCTGAGGGGAAAACCCCCTAGCTAATGTAGGTTCGGGGCACAGGCTTGGAGAACTTTTTGATTTTTTGTAATTGTAGATCAGTATTTTAACCAGTTTGAGGCACATTTTTTAAATTACATTTGTTTTTTATTGTTATGATTGCAAAAGTATGCTATATTTTATATTCTTTGTCTTGATATTGGATTTTCTCATTTGAACCGAGAGATATAAACCGTACACAATGATACCCTGATCCCTGAATATATTTTTTAGGTATTGTACTGAGATGTACATAAAATATTTTTTTGGGCATTTGCCATATAGGTACCCGGCCCGCATATACACCCCATGACACCACTTGACTGGTACCACAAGTATAAGTGACATTCGCGTGCTAAGCAGGGGTCTGGTGTGATGCCCCAGCCAAGGAAGGCGTACATTTTTTGTATTGGGGCCTTCTATTTGTCTAAATGGCCAGAAATAGTACTAGAGAAATTATTTTACTTGCATAAAGGGGGTGAAGTCAGTCGCGTCCGCAAAGAGTATTAGGAGAGGTAGTGGTAATGAGGAACACTTTTTGCAAGTTTCGTCTTCATTAATTAATATCTTTGGTTGTATGAATCACATCCCAATAAAAATTTTACACAATATTCTATGAACTAATAGCTAATAATTTATGGTTAAATCAAACTGATATCTTGATTCACTATTGCGCGTTTTTTAATTTTTTTAAAGTCCGCATTGTTCCTCTTTACCCCAGGAAAATGGGGTAAAAGGGAACAAGTGTTGCTGAAGTCATACCGTGTACAGCAAAAATATTTGGGGTAATAGGGAACAAACGTATACTTGCCTTTATAACAGTCTAAAAAAATGGTTGAAATCAAGCAAATATTTTCAAAGTTATAGAGGCTATCAAACATTGGAAATCTGACTACTCGGAAATATCATCCAATTTTGGATTGCCAACATTGAAAAAAAATGCTGTGTGCTGTTTTAAAAGTACAAAACATGTTTTTTTATTTTCAAATTTCAAATTTTAACAGTGTTAAAGCTACTTTTTAAAAGTAGCACTGCTACAGCTACAGCTACAGACTCTACATGACCTTTGAAAGTAGCTCAGCTACTTTCATTCTTATATGTAGCTTGCTACTTGTGCAGCTACTTTAAAATAGTAGTGATGCTACTTTACAGCTACCTACTTTTGTGGTTTGTTTTTTACCACAAACTAGAGTAAAATTTTGTTTATGTTCATTAGGGCGTAGGTCCTGGTTTGTTGCAACTTGCAATAAAGCAATTTTACAATATTAAACTTATGCTTCAATACAACTGCCACTGGTCAATGTAGGAGGTTGAAAGAATGACCAGCCAATTAGATGCTTGGCCTGCAACATTGTTTCCTAATGCCGTATGTCCAGGTGTGATGAGAAAAGAATGCATATCAGATCACATCTAGTACTTATGGAGTGCCCTTCATGATAACATTCTGCACAATGTAGGCCTAAGTGATTCAACGCACGACTCTCAAGGTCAAACAAAGAACGCGCCTGTATTCGCGGGGCGAGCTTAGCAGCCTATGTTATATGTTTTCCCCGCCCGTGCGCGAGGCAATACACGAGGCATTATAAGTGTTAAAAATGAAGCAAACTTTTTTGTTAGGTTGGTACAAAACCAAGATTTACATGTGCCACGATTTAAAAAAAATGCTTATTTTGTATTTGCCCTGAAATGAACCAAAGCCAATTTACTTAGTTACATTACCTACATATTTATTTTTCCCAATTCAACTGAGAGAATTACAGCCCTTGTTCCCCTTTACCCATTGTTCCTCATTACCCCTACCTCCATCGTTTAAAAACTCTTTCACATGCCCCCTTAGCTTATGCAAAACGACTTGACAACAAGGATGCCTGCGCTTGATAACCGGAGAGATAGGTCTAATAGGAAGATGGTTAGAACAAAATGCTCCTTTAGGGGCAATAAATGTACATTCTTATTCTGGAACACTGGTGGTATCACCAAAGATAAGTATGTTGAAATTAAGAAAGTAATTGCTGATAGAAATTGGACGCATTCGCAATAACGGAAGCAGGTGCTATTACCGAAGACTACAAAAATGATTGATTGATTGATTGATTCACGTCTTTTATTTAAGGCGGGATTAAGGCCAGTGAAGCCTTATCTTCCATCCAACCTTGACTCCAAATGACGAAGCTTACATACAAGGATATACGATGAACTAACTAAAAATACAAAGAAGAATCTCTTCAGGCATCCTAGTTGGTGTCAGGGTGGGGATCACTGTGTTTCAAAGAAATACACGCAATGGAGGAACTTGTGACAAAACCGAGATTGTTCAAATGGAAATGGAAAAATGGCACCAAGACAAAATTCATCATTGTATACAACCCACTCAGATGCTGAGAAAACACAAAACATGGAAAATATGATAGAGAACTAAGAAAGACAAGCATAACTAAGAGGGGCCATACTGGAGAGCTGAAAGAGGGCATTAGAAGATTTTGTAGAGAATATTGGTTACTAAACCAACTTGCATGTTGAAAGAATTTCTGAGTCTTGAGACACATTTGTGAGGTCAAAATAAAATTAACTGTGAATTTAATAATATATTGATTGTGCTTACCCATAAATACTCCCTTGAAATCTCCAGAATTTCTGTAGTAAAAAATACACCTAAGTAGTAACTAAATCTATTTCGAATGAGATGCGCAACACTGAAAGGACACTATGAAGAAATGCCAAGGGGTATGAACAGGAGTCCTATCTTTACTGGTTGTCAAGACATGATGACATAGATATGTCAATGACTTGCATACACAACACAAGTTATTTACAAGGTGGGTATTGTTGGGTACCTACGATTGGTGTTCTTAATCCCAAACAACTGTTTTGTACATTTTGAAAAACTTTTTTCGTGCGCCCGCACAGCCTTTAGGCAATTAACCAGAGTTCACCAAAATATGCATAAAACTGAAGTTACAGAGCAAGAATATTAGTCATAGACTTCTGAGAAGACTAAATTACTTTTTTTCTGGTTGACGCAAACTAGTGCTATTTTTACTTTTAAATATATTCACAATTTTAGCCAACGGCCTTGCAATGTTGAATACACCGGTTCTCGATAGATCATCAAAGTTAAGCAACATCGGGCGTGGTCGGTGTTTGCGCACTTCTACTTTGAATTCTCCCCGCCTAATTTATTCCTTTCATAATTCATTTCCTCACCTATAGAGGCCGTGGGGATCTATTGTTCACAAAATGCTGACTGAGATTCTCTCGCCCGCTCTGAGCTTGTCACCGCGGCCAGCTCTCGGTGCCCAGCGCAATCAACTCTCCACGCGTCACGTATGCAAGTGCAGTGACTCAAGTCTCTTCTCGCCATGTTATACCCACTACGTGTGCATTCATCTCAAAACTCTCGCCTCCCTCTGGGCAAATTCACGTGTGTGTTTATTTATATGATATTAACAATACTCTCTTGCAAGTTTTAAGTGTAAGTTTTTAAAATAGTGCATCACTCCACGCTGTGCTATACACCCAGTGGCATAAGGCCTGCCCGCCCGTGTTTGTCGAGAGCCTCGTCGTCTGCGTACGTTCAACAACACGCCTAATCAAGTAAGTGATTAATAGCTCTGTTCACGGCACTCTCCCTCGGGATATATTTCCCATATTTTCTCACATACAGTCCACACCTCGAGCTCATTACCTAGTGAAGTTCTATAACTTTCTGGACTAGAACTCTAGGTCGCTTGTAGATTCCCTCGCCTTTGCGCCAACAGTCGGTATTTGAGTGGGTTGGGAACACCACGTGCTGTTGGCAAAGGGGGTGAAGCAGATCGCCAAAGTGTGCCCCCGATTGAAAACGATCTTGCATCGACACCCTTAGCCGCTCTGCGGAGAACAATGTTCATAACATGTTTCTGGTGTTGGATTAAAAATTTAATAACAAAAATTTGTGTGCTAAATTGTGCAAAAAGTATCCCATTTTGATGGCTAATATTTATTTTATAGCTTACTCACTTTTGACTATGCAATGATCAGTGAGGTACTATTTTGAAATGTATAGCTTTCATATAAGTTCTACAAATTTTCCTTATAGCGGTACAAATATCATCAATGTACAGGAAAATGTAAAACATTGTAAAATGCAAGGTATAAAATTAAAGTAATACGTTGAAAATACCTCATTTGCATAGTCAAACGTGAGTGTACACTAAAATACAATTTATTAGGTAGCTCCAATGATCACTGTTTTGTGTCGCCATTGTTGTCGTCATTGTCAAGACAAGAGCAAGAGTGAACCATGTCTGCCTTCAACTTCAACAATGCGAGGTGACCGACTGAGAGTCTGAAAGAGACCGAGAACCAGTGGCGGCACTACGGGGGGCAAGGGTGGGCCCTGGTCCACCCGAAAATTTTCTTGCCCACGTCCTTGCCCACCCAGATGAGATTTTTGTTTTTTGTCCTATTAACAAAAGTGAATCTACAAATAATAACAAAACATTTTTGTTAGCAACGCATTCTAGCGTTGAAAGCACTATTTGGTGCAAGTTATTGCCTGTCCTTAGCATTTCTGTCCAGTCTCGTCTCTTTAACTCGTTTGAAAGTTTATTGTGCAGTGTCTGAGTGAGTGTCTGTGTAAGAAGTGTTTCTCGTGATTTTTTCACTGTTGTAGCCAGGTGTAGCTTGTAAGTGATTATTCTATTATTGATTTAGGATTTTTGTGTTCATTAATATTAGAAATGAACAACAATGAATGAGGGCAAACGCATTCATTCATTTTTTCAACCACGTGTTTCAAAGAAACCCAAACCTAACGTTGAGAGCAATATTGCTCATGTAGGTGATAGTGAAATATACCATTTAGATCGTGTTATAATAGCTGCCGATGCCGATAACGCACAATTAGATTTTGAAGACAACGGTGTTTCCGAAACATCCAGTAATAGTGATTGTAATTATTAATCTGACGCCGAAGGAAATCAACCAGAAAATGCAGAACAACATAATAATAAACTTGCTGTTTCTTGTGCTTCACAAAATATCAATTCTGTTACGCCTATTAATCCTCAGCCTTTGCCGGGACCTATTGATTTAGGACAATCTAAATTGGAAGGGCCAAAGCAACCTTATCTTAAAGTGTACCCTTTAACTGAAATACAGAAGTCATGGAGACAGTTTAATTCAGAGTGGTAGGCCTACTTGTTTTACCCTTGGCTAGAATACAGCAGTGGCAGCTTGAACCCATGAAAACCCGCGGGGCCAACTTTATAGTATTACACCCACCCACGCATGGGCGCCCGCAGGAATTTTGGTAGGGGGGGGGTAAAAGCTACATTTTGTACTTTTGCTGGGCAAGCACAGGGGGTTTGGGGGGCAGAGCCCCCCAACAATAGCGCCGCAGGCAAAGATTTTTAAAATCAGGTTTTTAGAATGCATTTGGTGGGTTTTAGAAAAATGTAGTGAGCTGAATACAATACCAAAATTATGCAATTTTTGTGCAGTCGATACTCGAAACTAGAAAACCACCAAAAGGAAACCTTCAAAATATCCCCCCCCCCCCCCCAATTTTTGTCCTTGTACTTTAGTCAAAAGCTACAGATTCTCAACATTGAGATGGGCGGTTGTTAGCTTTTTTGTCCACTGTGATAATCTGACTTTCCCTTACCTCACATCTTCGCTTTTGCAAGCCTTTTATTGTGACGGTCAAAACTCGTATTAATCCATGGAGTGGTATTCTTTTCAAAACTCAAGACGAACTATTGCAGGTAAAAGACATAATAACATAACATAACTTATCTCGCAGAAAATAATAGCAACCAATAAATTTAACAAATGTTCATCAATAAAGAAATTGACTGAACAAGTTTAACAATAAATCCAATCCACACATCAAATGAGGGCTAATTATCACTTCTGCTTGCTCGGGGCCAGGGGGGACACCTTCTTCTGCGGGCGCCCATGTACCCAATATTGGTGTCCTAAAACACGTTTTTAGACGAGCCCTTCATGGATACGCCGTGGCAAACTAAACATTCCCACCGGCAAGGGCGTCCACAATAATCTTGTCCGGGACGGGCAAAATAAAACAATAGCGCCGCAGGCGAAAATTTTTAAACATGTTTTTAGAGTGCATTTAGTGTGTTTTAGAAAAAAAGTAGTGGGCTAAATGCAACATCAAAATAATGTAGTTTTTGTGCAGTAGAATCGACATTACCAGGATATTTAGGCTACGTGTGTACCCTTCTCAATTTTCAATGTTAATTTATATAAAAATGGAACGAATATTCTAATTCACATCTTAACTATTCAAAAATAATATATGCATATAAATAATAGAGATGGAGTTGATTTACCTGTACATTTATTTTATTTCATCGGAGATAGCCATAGTTGGATATGTCCTTGATTTTTATTATAATTAGTAGGCGCCTTACAATAATGTTATTTATATTTTTAGGGGTGTTGTAATTTTCTATTTTTAATGTATTTAATTACTTTACTTGATTGTCTTACCACAGCGCTAACACAAATCAGTGTATAACACTTTTTCCTGTGTCTACGCTAGTAAAATATAGATTCAAACAAAAACATTGGAATGGTTTTCTTGTGTTAATTCCCATTACAGTGACACCCTCTTTCAAATTGTCGTGTTTTTTCTTTTATTCTCTCTCACATTTTTTTCTCAATAATAACTTTCTTTGCCCCTCTCCCACTGTCCTGGTAGGTCTCGTCTTTGAGCTCGATTGGGGTTGGGTCTTGCTTGAGTATAAAGCTAATTCATGCATTTCGTTTTTAACAAAAATGTTGGCTCAAGAAGAAACCGAAGAAAATAGGACTATCAAATGTTAAAAGCTTGGCTAGGGATCTTGGAAGCAAAACCAGGGGGGCACCTGCCCCCCTGCCCCACCCCTTGCGGACACCCATACCCACCGGGCACCACTGGTAGTAGTGGTTACAGAAAAAATGTTAGATTCTTGATGGTACCGCGCGTTTGGGAGACCTTGTACTTTTTCAGTTTATTTGGCACGAGTTTTTGAGCGCGCATTTTAAAACCATCACAATTACATTCCCATCTGAAACGAGTATTGGCTTGTTCGGGAAGGTTCATCAAACAGGCATGATACTATTTCTTTTATTGCTCATATTTATATAGCAAACACTCAATAATTAATTGGCCTACTTACGTCCACCCCTCACCCTCTACCCCCATACACCCTGAGCTGACCACCCACCCACCCGGGCAAGGGCCAAATATCACAAAAATGTTGTAAAAATAAAGAATAATCTTAAAAGTGCAATAATCATGAGAAATATTTCTTCGGTTATAGTACAATACCCAAAAACTTGGCAGGTCTATAAGTTCAGAAATTTTGAAGGTCCCCTCAAAAAGTTAATAAATATTGCATATTCCGTTTGCCCGGTAGAGAACGAACAAACCGAATGGGAAAAAATAAAAAGGAGCTATTTTTCTCATGGTAAGCAAAATTAAAGTTTTGATGCACACATCCAAAAATACAAATCTAAATTCATATATTAGCACTTAGCAGGAATAAATCAAGTTTGTTATATTAATAACTTCATGTACTATTTATTTGGCTAATACTATAGCATAATATAACACAAATTCAACTTGTGCTGATTGTGTCAAGGCTAATGAAGTGTAGGTCTGCAACGAGCGCTACGTGATCAGATGGAAAGACAACACTAGGCAAGGCAGTGTGGAGTGTAACTTCTTCTATACTGGGCAGTGGGACGACTTGAGTCACAGCTAGATGGTCTGGTTGGTAGAAGATGTAATCCAGGCACCCAGTAAACCCAACGGTAAAGTTGGTGAAGTCCGGAGTGCCGCAAGCACTTGCCAGGGGGGTCGAGTGGTAGAGTGACACGCCCTTAATGGTCTCTTCTTCCACTATAGGGATCAAGAAGAATGTCATTATGTGAGGTTTGCTTCCTTCATATTCATTTCATATTTTGGATGAAGATATAATATTACCTTTTGATAATCGGTAATGAATAGGGCCTACACTATGAAATTGGATATTTTCTGGCAAAATATTCATTCCAGCTCTTATGCAGACCCCCATACCATGACTATATGGTTGATAGTAATTTTCTTTACATTTTGCTATCACCAAAGATAAAAAATTTCACAATACTCCTGAACAAAACATTAGGTGCTACTACTTCTTTCATCGTGCTTGTCTGAGATTATAACTTCAGATTAATAAATTGTCAATAATGCAGTTACTTTTTCGGTGCTTAAATTTCTTTATTTTATCTTTACTGCTACGCATTCCTAGTGAAGACTTCCCAGGAACTTTAAAAGGAAAACGTTACTTTTCTTACATCAAGAACTTGTAACGTGAAAAGTTACTATTTGGTGGAAACTTAGAACGAATTTAACGTTCATTTATATATAAGTTCCTTACGCCGTCGTAATCCCATTGAATGCCACTACCTTATAAAGTAAACTTCACTTTCAGTAAAACAAATCTCAGGACTTCCAGTGTTTTCAAAAATGGCTCCACCCCTTGTCAGATTCCGAGTGGTGGAAGTAGACAGATTCCTTGGGAACATTTTCAGCAGTTTGGTTCTACTTATCACTTTACTAAATAAAAGTAGGCCTAATGATAATCACTATTTGCACACCCCTCATATTAAAAATTAACAGTAACAGTAAAACTAATGATTGAGGCAATCTCAAACCAAGGTCGCTGCAGGAAATGGAAGTAGCATCATAGACGTTTGCTAACTCTATACTTGGTGCCGTAACTTAACTTTACAATAAGAATGGAACCAATCAGCAACCATTATTCAAAATAATGTGATAGAGAAATGTCTTTGCAAGCGGCATTGAAGTACCAGTACCTATGGTAGATAATCATAATATTGGCCATAGCAGATAATATAAATAAATTATAAACAAATAAATATTAAATATTAAAATTAATTTTAAATTGCCGATCTGATTATAATGACCCAAACGTTGCAGGCACTGTTTGAAAGGCTTAATGTAGACTGCTATGGAAAAAGTTGTGGTCCATGGTATAAGATAAGGTACCTATTAAGTTAAGTTAGTGGTCTAACTCAGTGTTGGGTAGGAACTTTTAAAAAAGAACGCGTTCCTTTTTCGGGAACTTTTTAAGGAACGCGTTTCATTTTTAGTTAGAGGAACTTTCAACACAAAAGTTACAAATTTTGGGGAACTTTTAATAAAGTTTTAGAAGTTCCTTTCAGTCTGAGAGATGGACAAAACCCACCATGCATCTACATTTGAAAACGGATTTAGCTGACACAGATATGAAAATCAGTTGATAAAAAGCAGTAGCATATAATTTTTAGGAGGCGTAACCCCGATTGATAAACCTGTCATATTTGCTCGTGACGACACGGCTTAAAAATCGAAACCTAAATCCTATGTACCATAATTAATTTATCTGAAAAAGGAACTTTTAAACAGGAACTTTTATTATTTTGGGAACTCAAAAGTTCCTTTTTGTGGGAAGGAACTGTAACTTTTAAAAGTTCCATTTGAAGGCCAAGTAACTTAACTTTTAAAAGTTCCTTTTTTGCGGGAACTTACCCAACACTGGTCTAACTTAAATGCGCGCGCTCAGGTGTTGACGATTGCAGCTGAACGGTTGGATATGTCTTCATGACCAAATTTTGCATAAATGTTAATAGAGTTTCTGTATTTTGATATATAGTATCTACACTTGGTTGCCAAGAATTAGCCTTAAAAAATCAACGCAAGAGGTAAGTCCAAAACGAGAAAAATTAAAAAATCAAAAACATTGATTTTAATTCAGAAAATTCCCACCAAACAGTTTATCTTATGATAAAACCAAATTTATGTGCACGTTCATATTGACTTAATATCCAGTAGGCCTATGATAATTTGCATTAAAAATCTACACTTGGAATAAATTCCTGAATTTCACCAAAATTGAGTAAATTATGGAGATATCACAATTTTTTAAATTCAAAATCGATGAATTAATATAAAAATACGCGTACTGGATCTCATATATTGATCCTTTATTTATAAATGTTGTGAAATATGATACCGATGTTGTTAACCTTTTACCCGTAAAAATCTGCGTCTAAACTAGTCTCCGCGCCAACCTCAGCGACCCTTCTTAATTTTCAAAGTGGATGAGCCAAGTATGTAGACCGAGTACACAGCTTTAAGGCTATTCCAGAGCACTCTTACCGATATTTTGAAAGTCAACGGAAAATGGCTAAAAGTTGGTTGGATGAAAGATGAACTTGAATAAAAAAGGAAAAAAATATCTTTTTTTTTGGACGGGGCAAAAGCTCTATTTTGGCCATTATATGCAAATTTTGGGTCATAACAAAAATGAATGTTTTGGATGCAATATTTAATTTTTACCTATGATTTTTTTTTTATTGCTTCAACACACCTTTGTCTCTGGACTGAGTATAAGGGAAAAGAATTTTCTGAAATAATATTCAATGTACGATTTTTTTTGTCACATGGTACAAAAAGAGTTTTGAACCGGAACACGAAAAAAATCGTTCATCAAAAGTTTTTTTTTTTCCTTTTTTATTCAAGTTCATCTTTCATCCAACCAACTTTTAGCCATTTTCCGTTGACTTTCAAAATATCGGTAAGAGTGCTCTGGAATAGCCTTAACCATTCAGGAAAATTGTTTGTTCCACAAGACTAGTCAATGCAGTATAGTGAGTACCTGATAGGGCTGAACAGAGACATGAATGTGACTTACTGCTGGCCCAGTCGATGCAGTCTTCCGCTACATGCCGCGTCGTCATTAGGCGGTACACCCCACACTCGGGCGTGCTGTTAAAGTCACCGCACATGAGCACTGTCACACGCTTTCCCTCAAACTAGGAACAAACAAAAACATTTAAATTATTGGCTTAAATTCATGAGTACATGGACAATCTCTTTTGAAGAACAGTATGGCCTTTGACAACAAACACTTCGTAAAGACCAGTAACTCCGTGCCATCGAGGCGAACAAAACGATGTCCCTCAGCGTCATTTAGACCCTCCAAGTTTCACATCTTTGAGCAGAAGGGCGCACATTGGCTGAGCTGGTTAGTCTCTAGCTGGCAGTGGATTGCATTACAAAGACCCTTGCTACGTACTAGGCAAACGCTAAAGTCCCGTCGCGTTGATGGATGAGCGTTTTTGTAAGTTTTTAGTTTGCGTGGGACCACTTTTCCTTTGCAAGTGCTTTGTGAATGCATTATAGGTGATTGTTGTCAAGTTTCTATTGTTACTTGTTAATTGTTATTATAAACCTAAAAAAAAACTCATATTAAAACCTTTATTCTATGGATTCTGGCTAACTTTTTCAACTTTTTCTTAAAAAAGCAATACATAACCATTACCTTAACCCTTTCCAGTACAACGACGTCCTGGGGACGTCGTTGGTGCGCGAGTTCAAATAACCCGCCATATCTCCGGTACCAGCAGTCCTATCGAGTTCAAATCTTTACCGCTAGATAGCAGAAGGTTCCGCGCGTAAGAATATCGAGGCGACTGCATTACCGGCATGAAACGCGCATTGATACATCGATGAAAAACATCCGAGTTTGTTTTGTAAACACGCCGGCCGTCAATCGTCCCGTCATGGCTGCTAAGCGACCGAAGTTGACTGTTGATGTTGTTAACAATATTCTTTTTGAGAGTGACTACAGCGATTCTGACAACGATGATAATGTTTCTATTTCTAATAATAGTTCTAGTTCAAGTGAAATGGGAGATTCTGACAGTGATGATGTTGATTCAAGTGATTCAGGAGTTTCTAATCATGACGGCGCCAATGTAGGCGTAGGCCTAGGCGTAAATAATGGCTGGGATTGGCTTCGCGATAATAATTATACAGACATGTTATATTTTTTTAATTGATAACTTCTTTATTGTAAGCCTATCCTGAAAATTTTAAGTTAATTGGTTGATAACTTTCAAAGCTACAAGCACAAGTGTATATGGTTTTGCTTTACTTTTGACCGCTTGGAAATTAAATAGGTATTCTCAGGTAAAATAAATGGAAAATAACCGTACTGGAAAGTGTTAATGTACATGTAAAATATGAACGTTGTAGTCCCACCCGTTTGGTCAGAATCGGCCCAAATGTCACGAAAATATCGCACTAAAAATCGAAAAAAATCGTAAAAGTACGATATTCATGAGAAATATTTCTATGATTGTACCCAAAAACGTGGCAAGTCTAAGTTCAGAGATTTCGAGGGTCCCCTGCAATTTTCATCAAGATCGCATATGCCGTTTGCCCAATAGAGAGCAAACAAACAGACAAAAAAAAACAAAAAAAAACACCCGAGCTAATTTTTTTGGGGGGTCAGTGAAATTGAAGTCTTCGCTTTGCTCATCCAACAAGAAGGTGTTACAAATTATAATCAGGGCTCGAATTTAACGCTCCCCCAGTCGCCCGAGGCGAGTGTATTGTTGCTCGGGTGAGTAACTTTTAGAAATCACTCGCCCAGCGGGCGAGTTATTTTTTTGGTGAGCCGTAACATAAATTGCGTACATTACGTTACAGATGTGGATTTCTAAGGCAACCTAACACCTGTCTTTGCGTCAGCAGTATTTATTTTAATAAGTTGTAAAATGAAATTAGGTATTTAAGTTATATACTAGTACTACGAGTGGTGGACTAGTGATTTTAATTTTGGACTATTAAATTTATAAGAGCACTCGCCCGGAGGGCGAGTGCTTAATCATTTAAAATCCGAGCCCTAGTTACAATAAAAACAATGTACGCTGCAACATGTCGATCAAAGCCTCTTCGTCACCTTCCTTTCGGTCAAAGATGTTGGAATAGTTTATAGTAGGTCTAGATGACGCACGAGAGCTGCTGTACCTACTGCTGATTGAAATATCGATAATCGATTCTGGAAGACTGAATCGATTATCGATCGTTTCCGGAAATAATCGTATCGATCGATATATTGATTATGAAACAGCAACCCTACCTATAATATAATTTGGAGGGGGGGATTGTATGTATCCCAATGCATGTGAAGGAGACTTCACACAAAACATTAAGTAACAGCTCCACTTCCCAGGACCCCTATGAGCCGCCACTGTCGGATACTAGAAGTTATCCCTACTATGTTTCGTTACAGTATACAGTAGCTCAGGTCTCAAACAATGACAGTTGGCATTTTCTTGGTATTCATATTTCATATGCACTTTACCTTGTACAAAGATGCAACGTGTTCCAGATAACGGATCGCCATGCCAGCTTGAAGCAAGCGGATGTGGTCTGCGTTGGGATGGAAGTATAGATGGGTATTCCCCACAACGAGTCGTTTGCTGGGCTCGAGCACAGAGTCGAGTATGGTCACCTGAGTCCAACATTCAATGAAGTTATTAGAACCATTTTTTGAGGACTAAGGTGTCTAATCTTGTGGTTAGTAGGGATGGACAAACGTTCGTTTTCGGTTTGAAGTTCAAAACCTTTTTAGAAGTTTGGTTTGAGTTCAAAATTTAAAGTTCGAGTTTGTGGTTTATTAAAACTTCAAACTTTACCCAAACTTTGACTTGAAATGACTCCCATTTTTAGAGTATTTTGCTAACATTATGCACGTTTCCTTTTAACGCTGCGTTTCCTTTTAACAGGGAATTATACCAATTAAATTCCATTTCTCCACGATTGAAAATAATACACACTCCTACTTTCATTCTGTTGCGACATTCAACTGTTCATTTCATTTAAGAACAAAGAACTTGAAAGCTTTGCACAGCTAAGCGCTTATGGAATTTAGACCTCAGTTTCTTTATGATTCACATGGCAGTGCAGTCGGCCAAATGAATTGCAGTCAAGTGTCCATCTTCGAAATGACAGAATGCAAAATATAGAAGTTTTCAATCGGGGAGAAATGGGATTTAAATGGTAAAATTTTGTGTTAAAAGGAAACGCACAGGACTCTTAGGGGTAGGCTCTTACTGTAGATAGTTTTTTTTTAGCATACTATTTTTATTAGTTTGAGAAAGATAATAAATCTAGTCTAGGTGCCCGTTAGGGCGCCGCAGCCAAGCCGCGGTGCGCTAAACACTCAAGCACCTTATACACCAAGCAGAGTTGGGGTGATTTCGAGGTGTTACCCAGCCGTCATGTAACGTGATGTGAACTTGAAAACTATCACAATCGAGGGGATTTAGGTACCTGACAACACATGCCAAATTTTATTGGGGTACGATTATTCCTTCTTGGTGAAAAAATGGCTTGAAACATGCTCAAAATCACTTTAAGGATGTTAGCTACTGCCTACTACTGCCTACTACTGCTAACATCTAATACGTCGGCCCGCAATTCTGACCAGACGGGTGGGACTACAATGTTCATATTTTACATGGACATTAAGGTTATAGAAATATAGTCTCTTTTGAAAAAAAAAGTTGAAAAAGTTTGTTGGAAGGCTTCCAAATAAAGGTTTTAAAATAAGCCTTAAACACTTGGCATACAATCAACAAGTAACCATAGTTACTTGACACTTGTTGACGGTATAAGCAGAGTTAGGCGGGAAAGTGCGATACGTAAACAAATAGCGGACATTTAAAATTTTTCTTCTTTGTGTGGAACGAGAAAAGGTGTCATTATACTCTCATAAAACAAATCAGAAACCGTCCCTGGCCTAGGCCCAGATGTGGAAAATTATTTATAATGCAAAAGTGTAGGTCTAAAGTTCCATTTGGCTATAGGACTAGTAAAATTCATACTTACATTACATGTTTGACAAGCCTAGCCAACCCTATGCCAGCACAACATTGTTCTGATATGAACTTGCTCAACTGTTTGTTTACATAATTGCAACAATCAAATCATTTCATACAACTTGTCTTTCGATTGGCCGGCGTTTATGAAGGCACTGCCATCTAGAATAAATATAGAACTTTTTCGAGCTCTTTGCTATACGCAAATCTTTTTAAAGTGTTTGGATTTCGTGATACTCTTGCTTTCAACTCACAACCCATGACGTTTTCCACGATACCGTTCAAGAATACCAATTCCTTCGAAAACGAAAACGACTTTGTTTTCAAATTGCGTTTTCAACTCATCTCCCACGAACTCAAGAATTGGGGTCCAGTCCTTATACCGTCGTTATACCATGGTTATACCACCTATACCCAGGATGTACATGAATCCGGGTCTAGATATTTTACATCCTATATTGTTACTGCTAATACCATAGAATTTAAATCAACTTTGATAAAAATATTATATTTTAGCAAATAATTTTGTAATGGAACTTGAAAAAGTAATGAGATCACACACATAACAAAAACTTGTAGAAATACAGCAAAACTTACACACTCAAAAGAAATGAGATCTAAAAAAAGGGCCAAGCTCATCTACCCTTCCACATAAACGTACAGTGTCCCATAACAGCATCCTCGAAAAGCTTGGCAAAATAGAATTTGCATGTTATTACGTTTAAATTAATTAGAAAAAAAGAACTTGGATAAACTATTACGTTAAATTAATAATCGCAAATTCTATTTTGCCAAGCTTTTCGAGGATGCTGTTATGGGACACTGTACGTTTATGTGGAAGGGTAGATGAGCTTGGCCCTTTTTTTAGATCTCATTTCTTTTGAGTGTGTAAGGTTTGGCTGTATTTCTACAAGTTTTTGTTATGTGTGTGATTGTGTTTACACCTTGGCTAGGCTTATCTCATGAAATTTTATCTAATCAAACATAAGCAAATTTTGAAAAACAAAATAATCTCATTCCTTATGAGTACCGGTAGGGATCCAGGGATTTTGTAATCGGCAAAAAAATTAAATTTCTTAAAAATACCTGAAACAGATTTTTCATAAGATTTCATGGCTTATGATATTTTAAAAATGCCATTTGAAACCGCACCAAAAGGAGAAATTTACCATTTTTGCATGAAAACATGAAATAAAGCTTTTTATCGCCCAATCAGCAAAATTTACCGTTTTATTAGTATTAACTATTAATTGCAGAAAAATCACTTAAAAAATTCATTGAATGACAGTTTTCTACTAATACAACCATTTTGTCAGTGTTTTGTAGTGTCTTTACCTGACTTTACCAATGATGCTTGAATTGATTGTTAGATTTACCAATTTTAATTGGACAGAAAAGGCGCACTTTGTGACGTTTTTTTTAAATAACGAAAAAGCAAAATAAAGCATAATTTGAATTCCAATTAGCATAATTTTTCAATTAAAAAAATATCTATTCTGGACCCCTATGAGTGATCTGACTGGAATATAACTGGATCGATTATCAACGAAAACGTATGAATCAAATCTGGCTCAAGTTTTAGAATCGGGGCCCATTAAAAGTGTAAAATATGAAATTTTTAATTTCTGAATTGTAGTAAATAAAAACAATTACACCTATGGGAGTGTTTCCCGACTAACCAAATCTAGAAATAAACCCTCGCTCATACCTGCGTAAAGGTAATGACATCAAAAATAATGTTTGGTGGTCAATTCAAAGGCAAAATATATTTGTTGCAGTACTGTTCCATTCATTCAGATGAATAATTCAACTACAATTCACCATTGATAACTTCAAATACTCGCATGTCTATATGACGTTCATATGAGTGAACACTGTAGGAGGCTTACTTAAATAAATAAATAAATAAATAAAGATTAAAATGTACCCGTCCCGATAGTCTAGTGGTTAAGAAGCTCGTCTGGAATGCGGGCGACCCGGGTTCAAATCCCGGTCGGGGCGGACTTTTTTAATTTCTAAATTGTAGTAAATAAAAACAATTACACCTATGGGAGTGTTGCCCGACTAACCAAATCGAGAAATATGACATAATGTCCAGTGTTGGCTACTAGATAAGTACAGCCGACGATACAGAATGACTTTCTTGATGTTTCTACATGATTTTCTGTTTACGCGCATTCCACTTTGAATTCCTCCCGCCCGAATTACTTTCCTTTCATAATTCACCTATCCCTCAACAGGTGTCATCACGCATCTATTATCACAAAACGCTGACCATAGTACTTTGAGTCGATTAGCGACTGTATGATCGGCGCCACGTACAGAACACAGTGCAGTGTCTAAGTGAACTCAACTGTCTACGCGTCACGTACGCAAGTGTACTGACTGCATCTCTCTCGTCTCGCCACGTACCTTACGTGCGTGTGTACTCTCTCAAACGCCTCGCCTCTCTCTGGGCAACCTCACGTGTGTTTATTTTATTATATTTTAATAACATTACTCTCCCGCACGTTTTGGTATAAGTTATAACATTTAGTGCCGCATCGCCTGCTTGTGTTCCCATCACCACGTCACCAGTACGTCCGCCAACAACACGTCCAACCAGGTATGTGATAATAGCTCTGCTTACGGCACTATCCCTCGTGTTATATCTAACCTATATAACATATTTCCATATATACAGTCCACTCCCCTTCACTACCTAGGGCAGTTCTAGAACTCTCTCAACTAGAACTCTAGGTCGCGCTCGTAGACATACTCGCATTTGGTGTCTACATATTTTGGTCCTCCTCGGCCGAATCTTCAACCAGTGTTGATTTGGTTCTCATTGCATTCTCATCTCAAAGCTGTTCAGTTTGTAATTGTTCAGTTCCGCCTCGTGTAACACGGGCTTGTCGTCGTTTCTCTCTCGGTGCTTGCGTTCCTCTGGCATCAGCACATTCTACCGTCGCCTGACTCTTGCTTCCGTGAGTGAACGCACGTGCGTGACTGCAAGTCATTCACACTGTCTTGCCAGCTGGACATATTATTCAGTTTTTTCTGTCACATTGAATTTTCTATTCAGAATATTTCAATCGCGTTTGCTGTGGATTCATGCAATTGTTCAATAGTTGAATAATCGTAGCTGTGTTTTCTTTGCTCATTCTTTGCTCTGAAAATTCACAGGGTTTTTGCACGCTTTCTTGAGCTCGCCCCCCCCCCCCCAGTGCTTTTTCGGCTCGTGCTTTTTAGCACCCTCAGCGCTCGGCTTCCTCAACAGTTGTGTTTTCGTTCATTTATAAATTGCTCATCTGCAATTCGCCTTCTTGTGCTCGTCGCCCCCCCCCCCCGCCCCCACGGTTATTTGTCATTCATATTCTGCTTTCTGTTGCACTGCAATTTGTTTTAATTTTAAACAATGGCAGAACGACAGCATCAAATTGCTATGGCCCTAACCAAAACTAGGGAGGAAATTTTCTCCGCTGCACAAAAGATACATGATTCCTTTAAAAATATTAAGTATGATGATGTGCATGTTTACAAGCCTCGTTACGATGAACTGGCCTTGCTGCAGGTTAAGTTCGATAAAGTCCAAGAGGACATCATTGAGTTTGATTCGAAACTTGATTCGACGGTTAAGCCCCTCGATGTGTCAGGTGTTCGAATTAGCTTTGATGACTTGATATTTGCGGCTCAAAAGCGTTTTCTTACTATATCGAAACCGCCTGATGTTGGTGTTGGCAGCTGCGGCCGCGCCGCCCTCAGCAATGGTGAACTCGATCGCTTTGCTCCCTTCTATTAAATTACCAACGTTTAATGGCGATCTCACTCTCTGGCCTGAATAGGGAATATTCCACTTACTATTTTATAGTTTATTTTAATTCTTATATATGTCTTAATAGTCACTGCACTTTTTTTATTGAAAAAAAATGTAATTTGTGTAATTTAAACAAGAAGTAAATTGGACCCCCAGTTTGCGCGCCAAAAACGAGCGTGCGCCATCTTTGGACGGTACTACGTCATAACTGTGTTGAGTCAAGGCCAATTAGAAACTAAATCTACGTATATTTGTACATATTTACATACAGACGGCGGTGCTCGCCCATCCACTCAACAACAAACACAACTCCACAGCCACTTAAACGATGTACATTTTCACAAATTTTTCTTTTTCTTTTTTCGTACGTGACAGGAGATTTCGCGAGATCATTGTGATAAAGAATTACGAGCATTCTGTCTTGAATTTTTGCACAGCCTAGGACTATCATGCTATTCTTTATCTACACTAGGCTTTAATTAGTGATCAAAGTAAGGTTTTTGTGCGGGATGTGTGTCAAAACACGGAAGTGCAGGTTAGGGTTGGCAATAGTGGTGAGCGCGTGAGTGACTTTTGACTCACGCAGGGTCACGATCACGAGCGAACATTCTCTAATCACGCACACTCACGCACGAACGGATATTATCGCTACACGCTCACGCACACTCACGCTAAAAAATATTTTTTCCAAAACGCACTCACGCCATGTCACACATCGTATACAGTCATGCACAAGTCACGACTTTCCTCAGGTGTAGTTACAATGAATGTGTTTTAGGCCTACAATGTTATTTTAGCACTACTCACGACGTATCCTGATTCCTGACAGGCTAAAACAGCAACGAAATACGATGTTTGTTTTTTGTGCCTACCTTACAAATAACACTACAGAGCTTGAAACAAATCACAACACATACAACCTACGAGCAAAGCGCACATGAAATAAAATGACCAAAGATTGCAAGCAACGTACTGCACGAACCGCGAGAAGGGGACTCTGAAATAGGGTAAAGTGTAGGGTTGGTAGGAAGGTAGGTTCATATAAATTTCTAGAAAAGGTATTTATTTGTCGATTGATAGCCAAATAGGTCTAGATAACGTGACACGCACAATCACGCGTGTCTCGATTCACGCGTGAGTCAAGTATCTTGTACAATCACTCACGACTAATTCCATTTAGTCCACACTGACGCACACTCACGATAAATGTCGTGAGTCACGCGTGAGTCTCACGACACGCGCTCAGCTCTAGTTGGCAAGCTAAGCCAAGGGCTTGTCAAGTGAGTAGTTTTAGTATTCACATACCAAGGCCTATATCCTACAGGAACGATTGGCCTAGACTGTTGTATTATAAATAATTTTCTACGCCTAGGCCTAGACCTAGGACTGTTTCAGTTTTGTTTTTTGATTGCAATGTCAACTTTTCTCGTTTTCTGGCTAGGCGTTAAATGTAAAATGTCCGCCATCTGTTTACATTACTGTAGGCAACGCTAGACGCTGCTTTGTTTAAAACACCGCCGTCTTGATGTATATCTCGATCCTACTATAATACTATTCCAACATCTTTGGTCTGGATGTATGTTTATCCAGACGGCGTTGGATCAACACAGTTCTGACGTCACAGTCGTTTTTGCCGCTTTAAAAAACTGCTGCTTTTAAAACGGCTATAAATCACTGGATTATTATTTCACGGAAAAACAAAGTACATATTTGTAATCGGGACGAAATACTCCTTCTAAAAAATCTATTCGTACAGTATTTGGCGGAAGTGGAATATTCCCTATTCTACTCACTGTTTCACTCTTTAGTTGATCAGAATGCTGCATTAAATAATGTACAGAAATTTCATTATTTGAGGTCATCTCTTCAGAGTACTGCTTTGAGCACTGTATCAAATTATCATATCTCAGCCAAAAATTATGGTCTCGCGTATAAGGCTTTGGTGAATCGTTATCAGAGCAAACGTTTGTTGGCTGCCATTTATGTACAGCAAGTGCTGGAGTTCGTACCTTTGAAATCGGGCAACCACGCCTCACTCCAGCAGTTTCTCAATGTCCATAGAAGCTCTGTGGATGCTCTCAAAGGGTTGGAAATTGGCGACCTCGCTGACTTCTTGCTCTTATCACTCACTCTTTCACATCTTGATCCGCATACTCGTAGGCAATTCGAGTCTAAGTGTTCTTCACATGAAACGCCCACTTATGACCAACTAATCGGTTTTATCGAGGAGCAAAGTCGTACTTTGGAGATTTGTGGCTTAGATCATTCATCTACTTTAAGCTCTACCAAGCTCAAGGCTACCAACGCCTCGAACACATTCACTCCAACTCGGAAAACTAATTCATTGCTCGTCGCAAAACCGTCTCCTGCCACGCAGTCCTGGCGCACACAGCCGAGATCGCCCGTCTTAAGTCGCTCAGCTTGGCACTCGTGTCCAGCTTGTGACGGCGATCACACTCTCTACAGCTGTCCCAGATTCCTCAAGCTGTCCGTCGACGAGAGATATAATACTCTACGCAATCTAAAGCGATGCTTCAGTTGCCTTGGTAATCATGAGAAAAAGAACTGCCTTTCAAAAAGCAGTTGCCGTACATGTCATAGTAAGCAGCATCACTCGCTGCTACACTCAGCAGGCACGCCCTCCTCCTCAGTCAGCGGCTCAGCTGATTCTTGCCCACTGCAGGACAACAAACCTACAGTGGGGCCCGCACTGGCTTGTGAACTCCAAGTCAATCGGCCATTCAAATGCACTACTATTTTGGGTACCATACGAGGGTTTATCCGAGATCATTCAGGTGCTTTTCAACCGTTTCGCACAGTCCTCGACTCAGGCTCGCAAGTGTCAGCAATAACACTTTCTCACGCAAGTCGCCTAGGCTTGAAAATGCAATCCAGCATCGTGGAATTGTCCGGCATTGGACACGCATCCGCACTAGTGCACGGCGTTGTCTTCTGTGATCTCGCCTCTCGCTTCAACCCTCAACGTACCTTCGGCGTTGAAGCTCTGGTTTTATCAACCATCACTGGTCACATGCCAGAGAACCCGCTTCCATTAGAAGTCTTTGAGCAATATTGTGGGCTCCCTCTAGCCGATGACAAGTTTCACCTCTCAGACAAGATTGACTTCTTAATAGGAGCTGATCTCTACCTCGACGTTGTTCCAGGAAATTGGGATGTGATAATCAAACGCAATCCTTCAGCTCTAAATACTGCGTTTGGCTGGGTGGTATTAGGTCGGATTCAAACATCGGACACTGCCTCTCACGCACCGCTGTCTTTGCTCGCGAGTTCCTCGGGCTTAGACCGAACTCTGCGCCTCTTCTGGGAGTCCGAGGAAATCTCTCGTCCTCAACACAAGGATCCAGAAGACCAGTTATGTGAAGATCATTTCGTGTCTTCCCATAAGCGCGATGTGAACGGACGCTACTCTGTCTCGCTTCCATCCAAGCCATCAGTTTCACCTCTATGCTCAAACCGCTTCGCCGCTTATCAAAGTTATTTGAGCTTACGCCGTCTCAAGCGCAACCCCGAGCATCATGAGGCATACCAGCTCTTTATGAAAGACTACGTCGCCGCTCAGCACATGCAGCCTGCACATCAACATGCTGATTACGTGATCCCTCATCACTGTGTGCACAAGCTCACCAGTTCGAGTACGAAACTCCGTGTCGTCTTCAATGCTTCATACCAAGACAAGAATGGTGTCTCTCTCAACCACAACCTCCTCAGCGGACCGAAGCTTCAAGCCGACCTTCCCTCCATTCTGACAAAATTCAGGACTCACGTTGTGGCCATCTGCGCTGACCTGCGACAAATGTACCGTCAGATTCTTGTTCATCCTGAAAATCGCATTCACCAACACATCTTCTGGCGTCCATCACCTGACTCTCCTGTCGTTGAGTATGAGCTCAACACAGTAACGTACGGTCTCACACCATCTGCGTTCTTAGCACAACGCGTGCTCTCTCAACTGGTGATCGATGAAGGAGATCGCTACACGCTTGCAGCTCAAGCCATCAAGAATCAGATGTACATCGACGATCTTGTCTCTGGGGCTAGTGATCTGGCCCAGGTCCGCTCCTTGCAATCTGAATTGCAAGCCCTCATTGCCCTCGGAGGCTTCGAATTCAGGAAATGGTCAAGCAATGTTCCGGAAGCTCTATCCACGCTTCCGCATGAGCATTTAGAAACGCCTCTTGTGTTCTCAAATGAAGAACAAGGTATCAAGATTCTTGGATTGTTGTGGGATCCTCGCTCAGACTGCTTCTCGTTTCATACTGAAGCTTTCTCCGGATCTGTCACTAAGCGCACCACTCTTTCTTACATCGCCATGATCTTCGATCCACTCGGATTCTTCACCCCCTTCGTGTGCTGGATGAAGATATTTCTGCAACAACTCTGGTTACTCCCTCTACAATGGGATGACCCGCTCCCTGACCAGCTCACTCAAAGTTGGCTGTCTGCAGTTGCCGACGTACCTCTGCTCTCCTCGCTTCGGATACCACGAGCTTTCCCAGACAATCGTGGTGTTCACAGGCTGGTCGGCTTCTGTGATGCCTCAGAAAAGGGTTTTGCCGCAATTCTCTACCTGCACACACAACGCGGCTCCACCTCTCACACTACTCTACTGCGCGCAAGAAATAAGGTCTCACCTTTGAAATCATTGACCACACCTAAACTTGAATTGTCATCTACGCTCTTGCTATCTCGACTCGTTCAGACGATCTTACCTTCTCTCAAGGTTCTCTCTCTGGAATCCGTGACTCTATACACGGACTCGATGATCGTTCGAGCCTGGCTAAATACTCCGCCTCATCGTCTCAAAACTTTCGTAGCAAATCGTGTGGTGGAAGTTTTGGAGACCTCAAGCCCTACCGACTGGGCTCACGTCGCATCAGAAGAAAACCCTGCAGACTGCGCGTCTCGCGGTCTTCTACCATCTGAACTGATGCATCACCCTCTGTGGTTGGCTGGACCTCCGTTCCTGCGCTTACCAGCAGAAATGTAGCCACGCTCTGGTCTCACTGCAGACGCTCACCTCGATCTGCCCGAAGTGAAGACTTCAGCTACCACTCTCGTTGCGCAAGTCGCACCAGATCCTCTGCTCACGTGTCTGGAGAAGTTCTCGACACTACTCCGCGCTCAGCGTGTATTTGGCCAAGTCATAAGGTTCACTCGACTCGTGCTAGCCAAACGCACTAATGCTGAACCTCCCTCAGGACCTCTGCAACCGTCTGAGTTGCAGGATGCTCTTAATCTGTTGATTAGGATTACTCAACAACACTACTACGCCGATGAGCTCCGCAGATTGTCCCGCAATCAAGCTGGATCGTCTAGCCTGGCGTCCGTGAGCCCAATCATCGACGCAGCAGGGCTTCTCAGGGTGGCCGGGAGGCTCCGCCACTCTCTGCTACCAGAAGAATCAGGTTCACCGATTCTTCTCCCTAAGCAGGCCCATCTCTCCGCTCTCATCTGTGACTCGTTCCACAAGATTTCACTCCATTCTGGACCTCGGACAGTGCAATCGCTGATCCAAGATTGTTATTGGATCGTATCTCTCCGCGGTCTGCTCAGAAAGCGCATCCATAGGTGCCTCACTTGCCACAAGTTCCGTGCAAAGCCTCTACAACCCAAAATGGCTGACCTCCCAGCAGTTCGCGTACAACCCTCACGTGCCTTCATGCACACGGGCACTGATTATGCTGGACCTTTCTCAGTGAAGACCAGCAACCGCAGAAATGCTCCAAGTACGAAGGGCTACCTATGCTTGTTCGTATGCATGGCTACCAAAGCTGTACATCTGGACATGGTTTCTGAGCTCTCCACAGAGGCCTTCCTAGTAGCCATGGATAGGTTCATCTCGCATAGAGGTCTGCCAGCCCACATCTACTCTGATTGTGGACGCAACTATGTGGGCGCTGCTCGTCAAATTCGTGAAGTTCAAGATTTTCTCGCCAAATCTGAAACCTCGATTTCTGACTGTCTAGCCAGTCGTGAAATACAATGGTACTTCAACCCACCCAATGCACCGAACTTCGGAGGCATCTGGGAAGCTGGTATGAAATCAGCCAAGTCTCTTCTCCCCCGCCTCATCTCTGACACTCCTCACACGCATGAAGAATATGCCACACTATTCTCGCGCATCGAGGCTGTTCTGAACAGCCGCCCTTTGTGTGCTACACCTCAAGACCTAGCTGATGGACCCGACTATCTGAGCCCAGGTCACTTTCTGACCGGTGCACCATTACTCGCCCCGCCCGAACGCATCGAGCTGGACAACACATCGCACCTGTCACGCTGGCACCGCGTGAGACAGCTCCATCAAGCATTCTGGACCCGTTGGTCCCGCGAGTACCTACATACTCAGATGCAGCGCGGAAAATGGACTAGAAACAACCCAAATCTCCAAGTCGGAGATGTGGTTTTCGTGCTTGAAGCTTCAAGCACTCCCCTTAATTGGCCAATAGGGCGCATCACCAATTTGCACCCTGGTCGTGATGGCATTGTTCGTGTCGCCTCTATACGCACCTCATCAGGCTCGTATACTAGACCCGTCAACAAACTCATCACCCTCCCTGTTGCATAATTGCACAGCATCTCTCTTGTACAGTTTTCTTTATTAAGTTCTCATAGCACTTCTGCTAAGAACCCTCATTTGCTCTTTTATCGTCTGACCTGTCTTGCTTTCTAAGCAACCTCTTTGTCTCTTCTCCTTGTTCCACGTCAGACTAGCCATGAAAATGTCACCCCATTTTGGTGGCCGGTATGTTTACGGGCATTCCACTTTGAATTCCTCCCGCCCGAATTACTTTCCTTTCATAATTCACCTATCCCTCAACAGGTGTCATCACGCATCTATTATCACAAAACGCTGACCATAGTACTTTAAGTCGATTAGCGACTGTATGATCGGCGCCACGTACAGAACACAGTGCAGTGTCTAAGTGAACTCAACTGTCTACGCGTCACGTACGCAAGTGTACTGACTGCATCTCTCTCGTCTCGCCACGTACCTTACGTGCGTGTGTACTCTCTCAAACGCCTCGCCTCTCTCTGGGCAACCTCACGTGTGTTTATTTTATTATATTTTAATAACATTACTCTCCCGCACGTTTTGGTATAAGTTATAACATTTAGTGCCGCATCGCCTGCTTGTGTTCCCATCACCACGTCACCAGTACGTCCGCCAACAACACGTCCAACCAGGTATGTGATAATAGCTCTGCTTACGGCACTATCCCTCGTGTTATATCTAACCTATATAACATATTTCCATATATACAGTCCACTCCCCTTCACTACCTAGGGCAGTTCTAGAACTCTCTCAACTAGAACTCTAGGTCGCGCTCGTAGACATACTCGCATTTGGCGTCTACATTTTCAATATCCATTGCAACTACTAGTAAAATTAATAATGGAAATTTAATAATGTACAAATAACATGGGAAAAGATGGGTGATTAACAAATCTTCACACAATTGTTCCAGATTTGTCTGCTCACGGCGCTAGTTGTATGAACGCTCGGTGCCTATTGGTAGGTCCTACAAAACCGTTACTATTATAAATTCTTTTTTGCCCACCCCCTGAGGGATTGGATAAGGCGTATGGTGCCACAAACCTGAACCGATGTATTTCTGTCCATGAACCGTGACACCAGGGGCTCGTTATTGG
>JAMZAV010005252.1:0-44909 GCA_024449915.1 Sweltsa coloradensis
GGGCAATATTTTATAGATTGCTGGAAAATTTTAACTTTGATGAAATCCATTAATTTACAATAAAACAATTGTTCTTTATGCTTTGCAGGAAAGAGTTTTTACCCCTGATAAAAAATATGTGTTACATTTTTGTGGTTTGAAAATTGAGCACGTAAGCCTTCTTTTAATTTTGCTGTTTTTTTTGTTTTGTAAATTTCTCTCTTGATTGTTTTTTCTCACCCTTTTGGATTTTGGATAATAAATAGAATTCATACTGGCCATGCGATTCACAAGTTTTTTTTAAAACCAACAACCTTTTTTGTATTTTTTTGCACCCCAAAAATGCCACCCCTAAAAATAGACGAGTCTGACTCGTCAAAGTATTCCAATGGGTTTAAAAAAGTGTATTTTTATCAACCTTCACTTCAGATTCAATATGTAGTGACTATCTAGAATATAGATTACATCGTCGTTTAGACAGGTTTAGATTAGAAAAAATTGACGCCTTTTCTTGTTGTTGAATGTAACAACAAGGATAAACAATAAATAATAAATAAAATAATAACAAAGAATGTTGAATATAGGTCGATCAACAAAACCAACCGTACAATGAGCCATACCATTATATTGACTGTATCTCGTGGAAACATAATATTGTACAGACTGAATTCAACTGAATTTGTTTATAGGATCTCGTGCTGAATGCAAGGGTTTGTTCCGGAGTGATTTTTAATCTACAATTTTGACAATAATTTGAAACGTTGTGAGGTTGTTCAGATAAGATACTCGCATGTCTGTTATCAGTAGGTATATGCAGTATGCATACATACGCAACGTTACCATTGCTTTGATTTCTGGGTATTGAAAGTAAATAATACCTCTAGCTAGGCTCACATAGTAAACCTGTTTTACCAGGTTTAATAAAACCATAACACTGCGAGCATCCTTTCTAAACAACGTTCTATGCAGCTTAAATTTTTTTTAGACAAAATTAGACGTCATTAGTGCTCCATAATGTATGTGAAATTTGCTGGATTTGTTGATTTTCAATATCACTGTAGAAAGTTGACCCGAGATTATAAAACAGAATAGTTAAAAAAAGAAAGAAATGGCTGCCACGTTCACTCAGCTGAATTGTTTTGAGCCCTCATTTACTTCACGACAAATAAAGTTAATAATTGAGAAAATTAATGTAAGTGCGATTTTAGTGAGACTTAAAGATAGAGACTTAATTTATGACTTGCTCTTAAAATATGTATTTCGAAAATGTTTCGCGAATTTAATTAATTTTGACCTTATACCAGGATGTCTGGCACACAGCGCACAGGACATATGTTTCGTAAGATATGATCGCAACGCTCATCCAATATCCTCCCTACACATACGGATACTATTTTGACACCGCGAGATGAAGAACTTTAAAACTTATTTAACTCGCTAGAAAGATTTTCGAACTAACAGACGTTCCTTCTTACTTTAAACCAGGACACTTACTTTTCTAAAAAGCATCAGATCCAAAAGAGCCACCCTTCCTGCTGGGACTTTCAGTGGGTAATTTGCCCTGGCCATCATGACTAGGAATGTCTTAATGTTGTCCTTGGAAGCGACGGCCCAGTTGCTTATGTAAACTGACTCTCTAATTCGCTCGCCCTGAAATGCACAGCAATCGTGTTATCTAGAGTAATAGATGTGGCGTTGATGGATGAGCATATTTTGTATTTGTTGCATTGAACCGTCTTTTCGTATAGGTTTTTATTTCGTTTTGTTTTGCCATTCTGAGCATAGAATACATTTTTAAAAGTAGTGCCAAGTTTTTGTGTTGTGTTATAGATATACCCACCAACAATGCATGGCTGCAAAGAAACTACATTTATTTTCAACACTTGTAATGGAAGTATTTTCGTGCTACTATTAAATACTACAGGTCTAAGATTAAAGATAATAAAAACCTTATTCTTGACAAACTCATCCGACAATTATTATTGTTATCAATCAATAATAAATATTACTTAAATTCAAAACGTACCTCCTTAATAAGCAAGTCAGCCAAGACACAAAATAGAAACAGTTCTACTTGGAGTGCCAGGCCCAGTAGAAGTATTACAAAGCATCTGTAGTCAAGATCTTTATACTGGAACAATCAAGTTGTAATTAACATGACATACAAGGGTTGGCTTTTTTATAATTGGAACTAAGCAGAGCATTGCTCTGCTGATCGTAATAGACGAGGAAAGAGGCGAAGACAATCTTTCAAACATCAGCTAGTATGTAGGGAAGTATTTTACTCTCTGAAACTAGAGGCGAGCTCTGGCAAGCAACGCGAGAAACTTTTCCTTCCACCTTTTCCCCCTTTGCCCGTGACTGGTTCTGTCAAGCACGGTAGTGTCCTCCCCACATCCCCTAGGCTAGAGTGGCGCATTATGACCTAACGGTTGACGCGCCCTTTCACCAAATAAATTAAACCAAAACATTTAGCACTTGTAAACAAAACTAAACTTTACACAAATTTCGGTTTCCTATCAAGAAATACCAATACATATACGTATTATCCCGTATTATGGGTACTAGGAAAACGCTAAAGTCCCGCCGCGTTGATGGATGAGCTTTTTTAAGGTTTTAGTTTGCGTGGGATATCTTTACTTTTGCAAGTGCTTTGTTTTGCTGCCTACGCATTGTAGGTGAATGTTGTCAAGTTTCTTTTGTTTCTTGTCAATTGGTATTATTTACCGTAAAAAACTTGTATTAAAAGCTTTATTTCTATGGATTCTAGCTAAATTTTTCCACTTTTTCTTTCAAAAGGTACTACATAACCATAACCTTAATGTCCATGTATAATATGAACGTTGTAGCCCCACCCGTTTGGTCAGAATTGGCCCAAATGACACGAAAATATCGCACAAAAAGTCAAAAAACGTATATTAAAAGCTTTATTTCTCTCGATTCTGGCTAACTTTTTCAACTTTTTATTTCAGAAAGCAATACATCACCATTACCTTAATGTCCATGTGAAATATGAACGTTGTAGCCCCACCCGTTTGGTCAGAATCGGTCCAAATGTCACGAAAATATCGCACTAAAAATCGAAAAAAATCGTAAAAGTACGATATTCATGAGAAATATTTTCTCGATTGTACCCAAAAACGTGGCAAGTCTAAGTTCAGAGAAAACGAAGGTCGTGTCAAATTTTCATCAAGATCGCATATGCCGTTTGCCCGGTAGAGAGCGAACAAACAGACGGAAAAAAAAAAAAAAAAAAAAACAAACAAACAAACAAACAAAAAAAAAAACATCGGAGCTAAATTTTTTGGGGGGTCGGTGAAATTGAAGTCTTCGCTTCGCTCATCCAATTAGAGGTACGTGAAAATAGCGTTTTGTGAATAGATACTACAAAGCGCTATATTTTCTCTTAAAACTAAGGTTTTTAGGTCCTATTTTATTTTATTTTCCATAGTAGGCCCTATCTAAATTTGTTTATACAAATCTTTGTTCAGTTGATATTAATTCAACCTTGATGACCAAATTTCAAATAAAAAAACTGAAAAAGTTCATACACAGGGTTTTGAAATTAGCCAAAAAATAGATGCTACAAAACACTAGAAAATGGTACTTGAAAATGCTATATACACGCACCTCTAGTTATCATGCATTGTATAGCTGTATCATGTTCGAAACGTGACAACATACGCCCCTAACTTCCCCCATATTGTCGCTGAAAGATTTATGATAATACTGTATAGTTTAGCACATTTGAACGGGCGCGAGAGAATACTGAAGAATGCACGAAGGGCAAATGGGCGGGTGAAGTAGAGGGGATTGACATTCTAAGCGAATACGGAGAACGGATAATCGAAGATTAATGCGAGATGAGAATATTGGCGGAAGAGACGTTATTGTGGTGAACTGTGTGTGTATTTGCATTACTAGACCGCTTCGCGAACGCTTGTATGTAGTCGCGTTGATGGATGAACGTATTTGGCCGCAGGTCTACCTTTCTGAATTCCCGCATTCGGCATTTATTATTTGTGCGACAGTCTAGAAGACTTTAAAGGGGTATTCACCCACTAAATTCAAAAAGTAAATTTCATTCAGGCTGACTAGTTATGAATTTAGATATCAACAGAAAAATTATTGGGTCCACCTTGACCAGGAAAAAAATGTCGAGCTTAGTATTTTTCGAGCTAGGTCCCATCGGCAAAAATCTCTCATAAGAAATAACATATGGACGATCGTCATGCCCTGTGACCGTGGAGGATTTTGATACGAAAAAATACTGGCCTTATTGACGTACTCGACAGCCTTTTCTGTAAATCACCTACATTTTGATTGCAATGTTCGGTCAAAATAATATGCTGATTACCAAGAAGTAATGTGATTTTGGAATGCTATTTTTGCGTCTTTGAGTGTATATTCAAGCACAATTATTTCAAGGCACGATGTAATAAAAGGACATTTTAGATTGGTATGATGCTCTTGTATCTATGTGGAACAAAAAACAAGCAAGTTAAAGCCGATTTAAGAAATTTCCCAAAACGCCATTTTTCGCAATTTCATGATCAAAAAAAATTTAAAAATTCGTGTAAAATAAAAGTTACAAAATATAATTTTTTAAACGATAATTTGAATATAGTTTTATTCTATAGATGTTGTGGTATTTTTTATTTTTTGTTAATAGCTCCTTTAATACAGTGTGCCCGGCACTTCCACCATAACATATTCTTCGAAATATCGTGTATTCGTGTTTTCTACAGGTAACAACATACAAGTAATTTTAACTAAAAATCCGACACATTTATTGTTATTTGTACAATGTATGTCTATATGGTGGATACATTATCCTATCCTATCTTCTCTTCTCTTATCCTATCCTATCTTATCTCATCATATCTTATCTTATCTTATCTTATTTTATCCTATCTTATCTTATTTTGATAATGTACATACCGTGTTGAAGAGGATTCCAGCCGCACATATGCCCAATACATTAATTATGACTTGGATCTCTAGCATGTACTGGAACACCCCCGATATCTCGTTTAACTGTCTGCAAACATTAAACGAACAAGGGTTGGTATAAGAAGGCTAGGAATCGCCCACATGTTTATGTTGATAGATGTAGCACGTCATGTCATAAGTATACATAATCTGCATCAAATACATAATAGGTTTGTTTGGTTTGCTACACGAACTTACACTTTACACTAGTGTAGGCTCAAAAAGTCTAAAAAGCGTTTTCGTATTAAGTGTAGTGTAAAGTGTAGCCGTTTGGTTTGACTTCGTGTAGTGTAAAGTGTAGAATTTCTACACGAGCTCCAGGAGGTCGTGTAGAGTGTAGGTGTAGAAATTTAGGCGCAACATTTGAAGAGAAACAGCTTAAAATATGATGAATGACACATTCTTTCATTGACAATCCGATATAACTCATAAAATCAATTAATAGTAGATTATTACGCATTAGAAACTGATTCGGAGTCTTTTATTTATGTGGCACTATATTTTGTGATGAGGGCAAATGCTAAGGGTACTCTAACCTCAATTAGGATAAACACTATTGAAGTTTATATTCTAAATAGCTTTTCATCGTTCTGATAGTACACATATACTATCATTTTGACTCATTTAGTGCCTTCAACAGTACTGTTTGTTGGTTTATTATGTTTTAGTAGTTTGACAGTTCGATGTGAGCGAATCTAGTGCAGAGTGTAGATTAAAAAACGTTTGGTTATCCCGGGTAAAGTGTAGTGTAATTTGATTTCAAAATGCTACACCTACACTACACAAGTCTACACTACACTAGGTAAACCAAACAAACCTAATAGCAACAGTAAAATAATCTGCATAATAAAAAAGCGCCGTGATGTTGATAATTATGCAAACTGTTGTTTGTAAAGTTAATATCGATCAACAAAATATACTCATCAAGTTTTATTTGATAAAAGTTAGTTATTTGGTAGGCCTAACTCGAACAAAAGTGCAGAGTTTTGCGTTTACGTGACTCCCAATACACTTTTAAATGTTTCTGATTTTATTTTGTATTCAAGAGCTATTTCGCATTATGCACAATTTCATAAATTTCGTCCTTAATATTGTGGTAAAGGCCTGCATAAAATTCGCGAACACTGCACTTACCTGCTTTAAACAAGATAATATCACAACATGTTTTAAAACAATTATATTAATAGCAAGTTAATAATCTTTTGGAGGGCCGTACAACATAATAATAATAACATAATAATAATTTAACGTTACTCATACAAGCTATTTTGCAAAAATTGTGCTTTAATCTTCTCCAATGCATGATGTTATTCAAGAAGTGTGTTTAATTTCCAGCATAATATTAACACTTTAAAAATATTTGCTAATTTTGTTTTCGTAAAAATATTACGTCGTTATAACTCTGAGTTGTCTCAAAATAATAATAATAATAATTATTACTGAACAAATTTTGTATTGAAATAAATTGCATTCATTTATATTTCACAGTTACAGTTCACAATTTTCACGAGTAAACTTAGTTATAGTTACCCCTCTAGCTCGTGGTGATACTTGACAATATTTTCGATGAATCGCTTCATCTTCTGGTGCATCTCTTGCTTCGAGGTGGTGCATTGCAAGGGTGGCTTGTGAAGCAAAACCTTCAACTTGAGGCCTTCGAGTTCTAAAACAACCAACGTATTTCGATTTGTTCCATCTACCAACTTCTTTATTGTCACTTGGTTCAGATAATAACTTTCTGTTAGAGTAGATCTGAGCATTAAATGTGACTATCGATGCTTTTCTTTTAGAATTTCTTTCCCATCTATCATTAGAAGGTTTTGGTCTCTCAATTCTTTCACTTTTAAATGTTCTTTCAGTTCCTTCATTTCTGGCCGGTTCTTCAAATCTTCCGATTACAACACTTCCCCTACTCCCCCTCCTCCCACAAGAACCAATAAATCGACAAGAACTAACAAACTCTTGATCTTTGTCGATTCCCTCAGTTTCATCAGTTCTCCTAGTTCTAGTTCGTCCACTTCTCTTATTTCTTGCAGTTCTAATCATTGTCCTCCCACTTCCCGCCTTCCAAGCACTACCATCACCAGTCTTTCCTTCACTTCTTTCAGATTTTCTCCCTCCTGACCTCCAAGGTCTTCTATTGAATCCAAGAGATTTGAAGGAAGATGTGAGTTTCTTTGAAAACTTCTGTAGATGTTGTATTATGTTTCTGCCCCTAAAGAGATTAGACAATGATTGACTTGTAAAATTCAAAATAAGATTGGTTGATAGGATTTACAAATTAAATAAATTTATGCGTACCTAATCCTGAAAATAATTAAAAATTAATACTACTTATTATTAAATTAAGAGCCATGTGTCATGCCTACATGTAATTCATGTTTTTTTAAATGAATATATTATCGACTGCAGGACTATACAGATAATGGGGATGTAATAATGTTTACATAATAGGGGCCTACTAAAGTGAAATATCTTAAACATAAAAGCTACAATCAAAGGAAAGTTCTTTCCTTTTTAAAAGTTATGGTGTGATTTCGTCTGATAAGTAACCCTTGTACTGTATTAAGAGTATACGCGGAGAATCAATTAACAGTTTGTCATTCTCCATTAAATCATCAGTAAAAGTTAATAATGATTAATTATTTTTTAAATGTGAGTTTATTCAAAATGTATAAATCGATGCTATCTAAAACTACTACTGACAACAAAAACACAAATTACTGTTGTTTGGAAAAGGTTCAATATATGATATGTGATAATGCTACTCACGTGCATATTTACTTAGAAGTATCAACTTAGACATGTGTATAAACAAACTTAATGTAAGATTAATATATTTTAGAGTTTATACGTGTATTTTCAATATTAAGGCTATTGTATCGCCTTCTAACCGATATTTTAAAAATCAAAGGAAAATGACTTAAAAGCGTAGCTAAATGAAAGACGGTCTTGAATAAAACGTGTTTTTTTTTTTTTTTTAAGGCGGGACGTAATGTCCTTGTCAGTCATTATATGCATATTTTGGGACAAAAGTGGAAACATTGATCTAGGTCCTACAGTTTATTTACAGCGACGATTTTTTTAAATATTGTTTCTACACATCATTGGCTTCCACCTCCCTACAAGGAAAATCTATTTTCTGAAATTGAAATTTCATTCGATGTACGACTTTTTCGTCCGAAGGTACAAAATTCCTATCTGTACCGTCTGAAAAGAAAATCGTACATCGAACCGTATTTCAGAAAATCGTTTTCCTTATAAGGAGGTGCGGAAGCCAATGATGTGTAGAACAATATAAAAAATCGTCACTCTAAATGAACTGTAGGACCCTTTGTCCATAAATTTGGGACGTTACGTCTTACCCTAAAAAAGTAAAAAAAATATTTTTAGTTCATTATATTTAAGACCCTTACTCATTTAACTAATATTACAGTCATTTTTCTTTGATTTTAAAATATCGTTTAGAGGGCGATAGTATAAACAATCTACTAACGTAAAACTAAAAAATGTAAATTAAATTCTATATACCTTTGTGAGATATTCTTTAGTTTATTTGCCACCTCTTCGCTTCTCGTGCACGTTTGATTGTTGTCAGTGATATCAGCATAGCAGGATTCCAATTTGTGATTTAGAATCTTGTAGTGTGCGATCATATGGATGAAGAAGACGATGTACAAACCATCACAAACAGAGTTTAAAGCTATGTATAAAAAGTGAGTAAATATCCAGTAAATGATCGTTATTTGAAATCCCGGAAATGTCTTCTGGTCAAATGGAAAGGATGGTCTGAAAAATTACATAAAAGTACCCATAAATTTTAATGGTTAGACTGTGAAGGTTAGGTTTTTACTTGGCAAACCATAAATTTAAAAAAAATTGGTGATGTAAATAAAATAAATCTTGGAGAACTTCTACCTAAAGTGGTAGCTAATATTACTGCCGTTAGGACAGTAAACCAAAGCGACCAAACCAACCCTGTAGGCCCCGACGCAAACGACGAGTGAGCGATAACCAACCAAAGATCGATATTTTTTAATAGGAAATATAGCAATCAGTGGTATGGACAGTGCGAGCACCCGCGGATCAACGCCAAAATCAACAAGGCCGATTCAGAACAAATTTAAATTTATTATGTGCCTCGTTGCTAGGACGGCTCCAAAGTCACCGTTTACAAAGTCTACCCCTCAGTCATAACAGATTTTCAGTGGGGGACTTTAAAACTATTTGTCCTTTAAAAATATGAGCCTCAATGTGGTTTCGGAGGCTAACCCTCTAACCCCCCCCCCAACCCCCTTAGTTACGCACTGCGTGACCTCCCACACTGTTGATTTATATCTGTGGAAGGACACTGTTGGTTTATATCTGTGGAAGGTACTAGTTGTGACATCAAATTAAAAAGGGAGGGGTTATGTTGAAGTAAAGGAAGTTGCATTAGTCTGTAAATTAGTACAACGTACAACTCATCTAGGCATCGTCAATGTGAGAGATGTTAAGTAGGCCCTACTACAACAGCAAGTGAAGCTTGGTGAAAGGTTTTAGTTTGAACTTAAATATTTAAAATGCCAAAACGTTATAACTTCAAATAAACGAATATAGAAAATATAGTAAGAAGTTTAAAAACGTGGAAACGGAACTTACCTAAAGAAGGGTATCCTGCTGGAAAGAACAACCGGCATGCCCACCACCATAGTACTGCACACTGTCGACATAGACGCTGTCGTAGCAAAGATCGTCATGAATCCGGAGAGTCGTTTAGTAATGTAAAGCACATTCTTCTGATACTCGCTTTGAGCCTCTTCTCGTTCAAACATCGCATCGAACCTAGCGATGATCGCTCGCAGTCGCCTCCGATCCATCATGAGAGCGGAGAGCTTCGCGGTGCAGATGAAGCAGTAGATGAAGTAGCCGACGTCCTCGATGACGCGGAAGCCGCCCTTGCGCCAGACGTAGTAGATCTCCACGGGAATAGATAGTGTCGTGTAGGCGGAGTTTGCTAGGAGTAGGAGTGGAATGAGGCGCCCGAGGCGATGAGCCCACGTGGGGGGGCCATCTAGAGGAGTCAGACCTGGAACAGAATGAGAGTAGCATATTGACTTCGATTTGACTACCCTGAGAAAAATAGCTAATTTTTTAATTTTGATTGGTATGTTATGTTGTTTTTTTTACTGTTTGTTCGCTTTCTACCGGACAAACGGCTACTCCGACTGTTAACCATAGTGGGAAAAGTCCAGAATACTATTTTTCATAAAAAATAGACTTTTCTTGTGGTATTTACCCACTAAACTAAAAAATTATATTTAATTCGGGCTAGCTAGTTATTTAAAAAATATTGATCCACCATGACTCGATTTTTTTTCAAACTTGGTATTTTTCGAGCTAGGTCCCACCATAAAAAATCTCCCATAAGAAATAACATGGAGACGATCGTTATGCCCTGTGACCTTGGAGGATTTTCATCCAAAAAATTATTGACCATTATTGACGTAAGCTACAGCCTTTTTTGCAAATCCTTTTCATTTTCTTTTGTAATTTGGGCAAGTGGTTTGGTCAAAATATGCTGATTACCAAAAAGCGGTATGATTCTAGAATGCATATTACGTATTTGCGTGTATATTTATGCACAGTTTCAAGAAACGATGTTATAAAGGGCCAAATTAGATTGGTACGATGCTCTAATAGTATCTATGTGGAATAAAAAATAGGTTAAAGCCGATTTAGGAAAATTCCCAAACCAATTTTTTTGGGAAAAAAAATTAAAAATTGGGTAAAATCACAGTTAAAAGATTTATTTTTTAAACGGTCATTTGAGTGCAGTATTCTGCTATAGATTATGTGGTATAAAATAATTTTGGAAGTAATAGCCCTTTTAATAAATTCTATGCATTCTAAGGTAGATTTCTAATGTAAGTCGAACTTCTAATTTTTCTTATTTTTTGGCCATAAATTCCCACTCGCAACCTTCTAGTGGTTTGGCCCGTGATTAGGGGAGTTCTTCTCCCTGAAACTAATGACGAGCTCTGGGTCGTCGTCGGGGAACTTTCCCCTTCTCCTTGACAACCTTCCCGACGGCGACGACAATGACAACACTGACGGATGATGACACAGACGAAAACGACCACGACGTGGGGGAACCCCTGCCCTCCCCACACGCTTGTGACTGGTTCTGACCAGCACAGGCCTGTCCACCCCTTGTCCCCCCGCGTCATCCCTTACGTCCCTCCCTTCGTCTCGATTAGCCAATTAGTTGCATAAATATGAGACATTAAGCAATATCTAATAAATTGTACTTATTTTTTGTACAATCAGTTCGTTACCTGACAAACGGCTACTCCGATATTGATGAGATTTTTATGCACAATATGCTTCACACATCTGTTTCGTAGTTCTGGAGGTACCTGGTTCGAAACCAGACCAGTCCATGGCAATGATAACTTCTGATAATTTTCACCGATTGCCGTTTCTGAATTGTGGCAATCCTCAACTAAATTGGTTTGAGGTAGGATCGTTTTACAGAAATGTATTTTTTCCTGTTTAGTGTGTTTTTCTTTTCTCATCTTCTCTTTCTATATTTTTTCTTCTCAACTCTTTTTCTGTTATTGAAATTTTTCCATTTGTATTGATTGAAATTCATTTATTTGTTATTCAATTAATGTGTTAAAGTTCATTTTGATTCAATTCACTTTTAATATACATATTGAACTAGGGAAACGCCAAAGTCGTTGTTAAACGAGTGAGTGAGCCATGTGTTGAGTACCCGGTAACATACTTTTCTTCCCCCTACCTTAGGCCTACCTATCCTATCATAGAGAGGCGCATCATGACCTTACAGTTGACGCGCCCGTCCCCGTATACCAACTAAACTTAAAAAAAACTATTATTTATACAAATATAATTATCAAACTTAAATGCAAATGTTCCCGGGTACTCACCACATGACTCGCTCACTCGTCTAACTACGACTTTGGCGTTTCCCTAGTCTAGTTGGCTAAGGCGCCCTTGTAGCCGAAATGTGAAAGAAGTGGGTTCAATCCCCTGGTCGGGAAAGATTTTGTAATTTCTAGATTGTATTTCAAAAATAATTAAACATGTTTTGAAATGCATATAACGCAGTGTAGTCCATCATCTGTGGCAATAGGGCCTACTATGGTAAACATAGCCAGTACGAAATACGTGAAAATATTGCAAGGTTTACTCAATCTACGAGCGGAATTTGGGGGTACCTTGACGTCCAACATTCGACAGACCTTGCATGGGCACGGCATTTCACGGCCAGGCGAATAACAAACAAAAAATATCTTTTCAAAATCTAAAACATTGTCGTTAAAATAATTTCTAAACATTGGAAGTCTATTTTTCAGTTTATTATTTCTTGTAGGTTTAAATCGCAATGAATCTTGCTGATTTTGTTAGCAGTTCTCAATAAACTCGTACCGGATGTCTGTTTAAAATTTCAGCGCAATCTGTTCAGCGATTCGGCTGATTTTCAACGTACACACACGCACACGCACACACGCACGCACGCACGCAGAAAAACAATAAGTCGAATGGAGATCACTCCGTTCGCTACGCTCACTCGTTCAACTTTGGTATTTTATTTTATGCTTAAAGGGGTATTCACCTGCTAAACCCAAAAAATTATTTCATTGAGGCTAACTAGTTATGAATTTACAAAGTAACAGAAAAAATATTGGGTCCACTATTACCCGAAAAAATTGTCAAACTTGGTATTTTTCGAGCTAGGTCCCATCGGCAAAAATCTCCCATAACCAATAACATGGGGAAGAAGTTTGAGCCCCGTGACCTTGGAGGATTCTGGTCCAAACAATATTGGCAATTATTGACGTATTAGCTTTCTTTTCTGTAATTTCTCTACACTTTGTATTTGTAATTTTTTCAAGTGGTTTGGTCAAAATATGCTGATTATCAAGAGAAAGTTTAATTTCGGTTCGCATATTTTTGTGTGTTTGGGTCTATATTTTGTGCACAGTTTCAAGATACATTTTTTAAATGCCCATTTTAGATTGACATGATGCTCTAGAATCTATGTGTAACGAAAAATAAGCTGGTTGAAGCCGATTTTAAAAATTCACCAAAACGCCAATTTTCGCAAATTTCAGGATCAAAAAGCTTTAAAAAGTTCATGTAAAGTCATAGGTACAAGAGATAATTTTTTAAACTGTCATTTTAGTATTTAAGCGTAGTATTATTCTCTAGATTATGTGGTAAAAAAATGGGGGTAATAGCCCCTGTAAAAAACTCCAACTCTGTTAATCTTTTTGTAAACGATTGCATAGAATTAATTTTAATTGTCCTTTGTAAATCAGTTTTTATATCTGTTTTTGTAACCTAACAAACATACTGAAGACAGAAATCTATTGACCACGTAAATATAATTATTTTTTATTTATCTTTTTAGCATATCTTTGTATGTGTTCATCAATACCATTAAATAATTATTTTTCTTACCTAAATACTGCAAGACTTTCACATTGATACTGAGCGCCTTGTTCTTAGAATTCAGCAACGGCGTCTTCCGCTTCTCTGCTGTATCCGTACTTTCTTGTGTGTGCGTCTCCGGAATGTCAATCGCCGTGATTTGCATGGTCTAAACTATGTAATACTGTTGAAATAGTTTCACAAACAAAAAAATACGAACTTAAGCACAACTAGTAATAGTGATTCCCGAGAGAGGATTGTATCAAGCGGCTTGAACCAACGACCTGGTAACACTGACGATAATTCTTAGCGTGCCTCCAACGGGGAAGCAAACACTTTACGTAATTCTACCACCTTTCAGAATTAAATAATTCATTTGAAGCAAATTGCTCTCTAAAGACCTTAAGTGTTGTTTGCCAGACAGAGGTCTAGGACACGCATGGGGAATCGATTTAACGAGGTCAGTTTTCGAAGTATAACCGTTCGTCATACTTGTTACAATAACACTAATAATCTTGAACACCACGGGGCTTTAATTAATATAATAACAATTATTATGAATTTAAAAATTAATAATTTATACGGTTTTGTAATGACATCTTGCTTAATCTTGTATGACGACACTTAAGTTTGCATATTAAAAAATACGTCATAATTATTGCCGATAGATATTGTTTAAATATGCTAAAATCTATAATTATTATTTTATATTGTATAAATATAAAGTCAGCAATCAATATTGAAAAAATGTGGTGTTATTCATCAGCCTATAGCCATTGCTAATAACTGGCTACATTTATATCATTTTGGTAATGTGATGATAGCAAATGAATTTGAGAGAGTTGGTGGAACTCAGTATCAGCATTACCTTTGTATCGAATCAAACTACAGTTTGTCCCACCATATCCTGAGCCCGGCGTTTTTAGGGTTCAAAGAAACTAGGATGTCGCCTGCTCTATTATGAAAGGTTGTAAACCCGTCCGAATTTGACGGGAAGGATGGGCTTCTCCGTAATAACAAAGTACAATCACATCCGATGCAAGCTGGTTGCAACCTCCCGAGTATCGAAAACCACTTGTATGTAGGCCTGGGTTTAGTGGTTTACTCTTCTTGCTGCGCCTACATTACTATAATGCCGCGCAAGATCAACGTTTCAATTACACTCGCTCCATCAATATCATCCCCATACAGGATATAGGGCCAAGGTCGCACTGGACGTGACTTTACTTTACTGCTCTGCGAAGTCCACTTCAGCTGTCAAACTGTGATACGTTTACAATGCGACCACCACAGCCTGCGCTCTTTGAACCCACAAAAACGCCGGGCTCAGGATATGGTGACACAAAGTGTAGACCCACTGAGTCAGTATTTTACTTACTATGCTTGAGCCAACTCTTCTGGGGAAAGGGTTATTGTCAACACTTTGAAATAAAATTAGAGAGACAATGTAAAACATCATTCATTTTTATATAAAAAATCTATCTGCACAACATTCAAATTTCCTAATCTTTATGAAAACAGTTCAAAATACATCTCCATTCATAATCAAACATAGTAAATTATAAAAATCAATATGTATTAAAGTTAACACATAAATAACTCACTACACTATGATATTGTTGATTGTTAGTATAAAATATAAATATATGGATACATACAACAAATAAAATTATTTTGTGGCTAACTTAGTTCTAGCGGTAACTATAATTAAGCGTCAAAGGACCAGAGAGCGCTCATGACTTACTTGGTTAACAGTTGACACAACTGAAAGTAGATCAACTGGGATTTCGGTCAAGTGGGTCCTCGACGAACTGAGACGCTCCCTTTATCCTACAAAACATTTTTTTTGTCTTTAGTCATCTGACTAGAGGAAAACGAAGCGTAATCCAGTCATACGTTAATTACTTAAAATCTTTTCACGATAACCCCTACCGGGATACGAACCCAGTATGTTCTCCAACAACACCGTGGTAGACCCGGGTTCGAGTCTTGGTTCAAGTTGTATAAAAAAGTAATTTCCAGATGTAACAACATAATATATAATCATCCCCCAATGAGAACTTCTTGATTATTAAAATTTGATAAATGTATACCATTTTAAAACAATTAGTATAAAACATTATGGATCATGGAACGAACAAAATTCACTTTCTTTCTATTTAATGACAGGTGGATATTTACGTACAATGAAAAGCATGAGTATTCTTTGCCGTTAGCTGGGTAAAAACTTGTGCTTAGTAGCATAGTATGAATAAAAATTCAATATTCAAATTTATGATAAATAACCTTAGAAATATATTAGAATGAAGTCTACCTCAGTCTTCGACACAACACACAACATAATTGAAGCAATAGACAGATTAGCGTTGACATTGCCACGTAATGTGATCTTCCCGTACAAATATGCTGGTAAATATAAACATGTTGGTAAAAACGTGAATTACAAAAATAGAACTTAAAAAAAGTTTTCGTACGTAAAAAACGTTGTCAAGTACTAGGAGTCAACACTTTTTTCAAGAAGCACATATGAAAGGTAAGCCTGAAAAGTAATTAATGGATATCAATGTGTCAAATACCATAAAAGCATGCACCAACACAGTTATTAATTTAGGAACTTCTAACAATATATTATAAAGACAGTTATAGTCCTAATAATGCATTCAATTTTTTCTCTCTTTCAGTTGCTTCAATGTTCATATTTGCACCAAGCACAATAACAGAAGTTCAACTTTTCCTCAAAGCGATGCGAACGATGATGCAATACTACAACGTTACACTGTCCATTGATTCAAATAAGCTAAACTTGGCAGCGTTTAAAAACATTCGTATTCGACGCGTTAGCTTAGTTTATTTCTTGATCTTGGCCGGAGTCTTGACATCAGACGAGCGCCCTAAGAGAAGAGGTTCATACGAGTCGACAGGGAACACCCCGTTGTTGCCACCTGCTGTGATGCCGTCGTTGAAGGGTCCCCCGGGTCTGGGCCCACCGGGACCGATAATCCCCGTCGGGCCCCCTGGCCCCACGAGAACAGGCCTCCCGCCGTACGGGCCCGTGGGACCGCCAGGCCCGGTCAGTATAGGCCTGCCCGGACCGTCAATTGGTCCTCCCGGTCCGGATAAGATCGGTCGACCTCCAAAGCCGGGTCGTCCCGGGCCGTCGATTGGGCCGCCGGGGCCCGAGAGAACAGGCCCACCGTTGCCGCCAAACTGACCCCCGGGTCCACCAGGCCCCTCGCGGTTGAAGTTAGAACCTCCTTGGTGGATTGAATTATGACAGCAGTATGTTTTACCGGCATCGCATTGACCCTGAAATGAAGGCACATTTTTATAGCACTTGGCTTATAAAGCAGTATTGATACTAAGAGGATTATAGGGCATGCAAATTCCTGTTCGCTTGGCCGAATGACACCACACATGTATGACATTTTGGATAATTGTCACGGAAGTGGAAATATAGGGCTCTAAAGTAATACTTTTCCAAAAACTATTTTTAAATTATTTACAAAAATTAAATTGATATTCGGGATTTTGGATTTTCATGGATTGATTCTGGCTGATTAAAATAAAATATTGAAAATCTATTACTGTTGGGCATGTACATGCATGCTGTATTGACAACTATGTTAAGTTTCATTATACGTCGGATTCATCCTGGCCGAGCGAATAGCTATGTGCCAACTGCCAAATGTGTCCTATCCCCTCTTAATTGAATTTAAGTTGATACATTCGTGAAAGCTAACTCAAAACGCAAATCGCGAAGGTGTCCCCATACAACAATAATTTACAAACTTTCCTTTTCCAAATCTTTGTTCAAATTAGTCATAATAATGTCACGTAAAAGTTTCATTGTATACATTTGCCGGTCATACGTAGCAAGAAGTAAGATTTTCAATAAGTCCAACCATCATCTAGGTGCCCATTAGGGCAACTAAATAGAAATAGAATTCAAATAGAATTTGCATGAACTATTACGTTTCCATTAGTAATTGCAAATTAAAGTTTGCCAAGCTTTTCAAGGCTGTATAGTTACGGGGCAGTGTACGAATATGAATTAGGCCTACGAATGCGCCAAAAAATGTAGAAGGGTACATGAGCACGGCACTTCTTAGATCTCATTGCTTTTGAATGTGTAAGGTTTGGCTGTATTTTTACAAGATTTTGTATGCGTGGGATCTAGGTGCCCGGTAGGGCGCCGCAGCCAAGCCGCGGCGCGCTACACACCCAGGCACCTTATACAGCAAGCAGAGTTATAGGGTGTTTTCGAGGTGTCATCCAGCCGTCATGAAACGTGATGTGAACTTAAAAACTATCAAAATCGGTGGGATTTAGTTACCTGTCAACACATGCCAAATTTGGTTGGGGTACGAGCATTACTTCTGGGTGAAAAAGTGTGTTGAAACATGCTCAATATTACATTCTATTGTTAATTGATATAAGTTTTTTTGTTATGTGTAGGTTACTACTATACTGGCTAGTGGCTACTACTGGCTACTTACTAATTCGGCAGTTTCAAATGGCCAGCGATTACCAAACCGGTAGGTCTACAATGTTCATATTCTACATGGACATTCAGGTAATGGTGTTGTAGTGCCTTTTGAAAGAAAAAGTTGAAAAAGTTAGCTGAAGGCATCGAAATAAAGGTTTTAAATGTGCCTTTTACAGTTGTATAAAACAAGTAACCATAGAAACTACTTGACAACAATCTACATTGCTTACAAAATTCAAGTCTTTGGGTCTCGAGATGCTTTCACAATTATATTGTTAAATTGGTATTACCATAGCAATTGCACATGCTACTGTACGTTTATGAATTAAGAATGCGCAAATGTAGAAGGGTACATAGTTGGCATCTCTTTTAGATCTCATTGCTTTCGAATGTGTAAGGTTTGGTTGTATTTTAACAAGTTTCTTGCATGCGATGGGTTTATCTAAACGACGATGAGAAGACAATGAGTAGAGGATATGTCTGAAAACTTTCAATACTCACGAATTGAATGCCTGGCGAGATACAGTTGAACGCATGCGCGCACTTGCAGGTGTCATAGCCGTGGAAGGGCCGCCCCCCTGGGCCCTGCTCCCACGAGGGGACCGGGCCCGTCAGGATATCGGGCCCGTCTCCTGGCCGGGGGCCCCCACCTCCGCCTCCGATACCGTTGGGGCCGTCAATACCGTTGAAGCCGCCGGGCCCACCTGCGAGGCACAGACAGGCTTAGTTTAGCTTAGAATGCTTTTCATACAAAACCGAGATTTACCTGTTGACAGAGTGGGTTGTGGAGCATTAACAATGTAGAGTTGACAGACATACATTCTGTCGTGAAGTACCCTGTCTCAAGTACATGTGTGATGAAATTTGTGGGACAACATACAGGTCAGATGTAAGAGAAAATATAAAGTTATTCCGAGAAATCTTGCCGATGCTGACGTCAAGGGCGGGTTGATCTTGACCAGTGAGAACATACTTTAGACAGGTGTCGAATTAATTGTTTGTACTTACTAGGTCTGAATCCTCCAGGACCCCCAAATCCTCCAGGACCTCCAAATCCTCCAGGTCCATCAGGTCGACCCCCAAATCCTCCTGGACCATCAGGTCGACCTCCAAATCCTCCAGGACCATCAGGACGACCCCCGAACCCTCCAGGACCATCCGGTCGACCTCCAAATCCTCCGGGACCATCCGGTCGACCCCCGAACCCTCCAGGCCCGAACCCTGCACCTCCCTGGAAGGGACCCCCGCCGAATGGTCTATCAGGGAAGCCTCCACCTCCTCCTCCTCCTAATGGTGGACGGGGATACTGACCTCCTCCATCTCCTCTGTAACACGAGTAGAACATTGAAATTTAGATTTTGTGATAAATAAATAAGTACATTCGTATTTAGAGTCGACCCATTCAGCCACATAACTAATTTTCGATGGGTACTTTAAAGCAGAGCAAACCAATTCCCTACCGGCACCGACACAATCTACGAACCAACTATAGACAAATAGGCTGGACACAATTTAACTCGCGGGCGGCGCTGGCATTAACAATTGGGTAATTCGGAACAGCCTAAGAATATATTGTGTGCCTCGTTGATAGGACGTACGGATTCAAAGTCACCGTTTACACGTTCCTAAGCAAAGGTTTATGGACGTACTACTACTTGCACTTTTCTGCTGCTATCACAAAATCGAAAATTACGTCCAATGCTTTATATTGAAACACCATTCCTCTCTCATCTACTGAGCAAAGTTTATCTTCTTCGCTGCTTTTCATTCATATTCCAGTACAAAGGGGGTGATGCATTCTCCGCTATAGGATCACACCAATCCATCAAATTACCTAGCTAACCATGGAAACATTATCCGAAAAGGAATGGGTTTTTAAATCATGTAAATAAGTCGAGATTACCAGTGAACTGAATTTAAAGAGTTCGGAGTAACGGTCTATATATTCCACCTTCGACTTCGCCCCATCAATCAAAACATCCCTTGAGACCAACAGAAAATCTACCCCTAAAAATGAGAGAAATCCATTTATCAAGACTGTAAGAGAAAACATTTACAAAATAAGGGTGCACCGACAGTGTATGGCTCAAGCGTTAAGCGCGAGACTCTGATTCGGGAGGTCCTTGTTTCGAATCCCGTCGACACCGGCAATCTTGACTGAAAGTTTTTTCCAAGATTTTCTTCGGTCCAATTTAAGGGATTGACTCGTACCCTCGGACATTCCCTTCACAATTGTCCAAATTCCAAAATACCTATTGTTAGACACCTGAATAAGGGCATGCATAGGTTTCCCACGAGAAATTGAAAATTAATTTCTCATAAGGATGACTTACCCGTATCCTCCAGGGCCGGACGGGTAGGCTTCCGGCCTCCCGAAGCCTCCGGGTCTAGGGTACTGGTCGGACTGTGGACGACCCGGCTGCTCGAAGCGACAGGGGGGCTGTGTGGGTCGCACCGGTCTGGATGGCTTGTTGAAGTTGAAGGACTGGGAACCGTAGTCGTTGCGGTTACCTTGCTCATACCGTCCGGGAGGCCTGAGGAATAAGTACATTATAGTCTCTACAATCTTATATAAGCGTCACACATTATGAATGTTTGAACTGTGATATGACCCGATTTTGAAATATATTTAAAAGTGAGCCGATTTCGACCACTGCAATTAGATATTTCATCAAGCTCCAGTTCTTTACTGCATGTCTCATGTGCTACACAGTGTTAATAATCGATGTCCTGTATAATTTCGTAATAAGCCACTGAAGCTCTAGCGCTAATGAGCACCATCGAGCGCCCAATATTATGTATGATTTTACCTTTAACTTTTACCAAAATTTGTGTTGACAAAAAATGGTTATTTGTTTTAGAATTTCTGATTTATGTCTAAGTGTAAAATACTGTAGTGGTTCATTTAATAATTTTCTGTATTTACTTGTTTTAAGAATAGTAAAACAACATATGGCGCTCTGGGGTGTGAACTAGCGCTAAAAAGTGACCCCGTAGCTAAATAGGGTGGGTGACAAAACTTGTGGCATGAGGATGTATGCATGCATAGGATGCAGTGGTTTCTTCATATATCGTTTTGTTACCTTCACGCACATTGATATTGATCTTGAAATACAAACTGGAACAAGGATGTTTTTTGTCTTTTAATTTGGGCCACGCCCACTTACATCAAAAGAAACCGTTTCCGATATAAATAAATTGATACAATGGCCAAAGTGTGTTTATCCACTTACACGTGAATAAGTAATGTAACTTTGCCCCAACACATAATATGTGGTTGTTTTAGCGTAGAAAACAAAATATTGGTTAAATAATCCAATACAATGACATATATCATACCTGTAGTTTGGTTTGTCAGGTTGGTAGTCTGCAGCTGGCTTGAAAAGAGGTTGACTAAGTGGGGACTCCACCACTTCCCTATCTCTTAATCTCTCTGCTCGGTTGTTGTCGTTTACCGCTCGTGCGTTTCCGCCCCAGACCCACTTGCTGTCGCCTCGGACGCTCACGGCGAGAAGTAACAGGGTGACAACACGCACCCCTGTGGAACACCTCACACCTGGACACACAATGAAACAAATCAACACGCGTTACTATTACTACCCTATCTCGTAATCTCTCTTCTCGGGTGTTGGCGTTGACCGCTCGTGCGTTTCCGCCCCAGACCCACTTGCTGTCGCCTCGGACGCTCACGGCGAGAAGCAACAGGGTGACAACACGCACCCCTGTGGAACACCTCACACCTCGATACACCATGCAAAACAAACATAATTTTAGAAATTACGTGAAGCTGTTCGATGCTATTCACTGTTTTATCATATAAAACCATGTTCATAATATTAACATTCAGAGTGATAAAACGTACATAAAATATAAAGACATAAAGTCTATAAAAAATATTTTAAGTGTTTTTTGCGATGTTACTGCCACCGATAGCATCTTGCCGTTCTGCCATTTTACAGTTAGGTTTAATAAATGGTCTTATATTTCGTATAGTACACTTTTAATTTGTAATTTAATTGACAATAATTGGTTTCTATGTTTCTATTTTTGTTGTGTGAGAAACAGAATAGAAATGGTGTTATTTGTATTAGTTAATATTATACTTTTTTGGATGAGCGAAGCGAAAACTTCAATTTCACCGACCCCTCAAAAAATTTAGCTCGTTTTTTTTTTTTTTTTCTGTCTGTTTGCTCTTTACCGGGCAAACGGCATATCCGATCTTGATGAAAATTGGAGGGGACCTTCGAAATCTCTAAACTTAGACTTGCTACGTTACGTTACGTACGTGTAACTGAACAAATGAAAAGAGAAGTGGCAATCCAGTGCGCACTAGGGCGCACTAGTGCGACCTGAGTGCGGCCAATGGAAAACGCCATAAGTAGTAACAATGTTCGCGCCAATGTTCTTAGTTCATAGTATAGTTTCTAGATTTGTTTATGTTCCACGTACTATCTCTTGTATTTTCGTTGTGACTTGATTCACCCTGTGTTTACCCCTCTTTATAACTAGTTCTGTTATCTCTTCTCTCGAGACTAGACCTCGCAGTCAGTTGCTCATACACATTCGTAATAGACAGTTGTCTGCCTACCTTCGTAGGATAAAGTTGTCCGTCTACCCTCTCGGGGAAAAGTCGTTTTCTCCTCTATCAGTGCAAACAGTGAACAGTGCATATCTCATCTCCGATCTCACGTCGCCTGACTTCTCGCCTACGTTCGCCTTCCAGTTGCTACTGCTGTTGGGTTCGACTGCCGTCCAGGCACATTTCTTACTTCTTTCTACTCTCTCTTTCTTCTAAGCTTGAGCTTCTTTATACTTTTACTATCTTACGATGTGCACCCCATATACGCCACCATGCGCCTACCACGCTCTGCACTTCCATCTCACGCCCTCACTACAACTAGGGTTAATGCAGTGCAAGCTCATTTAAACAGTCCACTAATTAGCATACTCTCAGGGCCACGGCCCAAACCAACAATCATGAATTAAATTTTACATGAATATGGAATTGAGTAGTTGGGAGCTAAATATTCATTAGTTTCTGGTTTTATATTCCAAAATCTACATTCAAACCCTAGTTTTCTAAGTTTGGCTAAACTTGAAGATTTACAATATGACTATTTTTTTTCCGTGGGAATTAAACCTGTTACCGTGCATTACCCCTTTCAGGTGACTATGCCCGTTTCAGGATAGAACATTGGAATGATGTCCGAATCCCTTGCTTCGCATACGATGTGAAAACCGGAAAACCTTCAGTCAGGATTGCGGTCTAGACGGGATTCGAACCGAAACACCTCAATCAGATGCGATCGCTAAAGGGGCTAAAAACCCAAAATTAATTTTTTACCACGATGATCTTAGCAAATACTACCAACAATGACCTTATAAAATTTATCTTGCTATATTAAAAAATCATTCAAAAAATTTTTGACCTAGAAATTTGCGAAAATTGGTGTTTCGGAAACTCCTTAAATCCGCTTTAACCGCTTCTTTTTGGTCCACATAGATACCAAACATAGTACCAATATAAAATGTCCCTTAAACAGCCGTGTCCTCGAAATTGTGCCCAACCCTCAAAACGCAAAAAATGCATCCAAAATCAACCCCCCATTTGGTAATCTGCATATTTGACCGAACTACTTGCCCAAATTACAAACAAAATAGGGATTTACGAAAAGGCTGTAGAGTACGTCAATAATGGCCAATTTTTTTTGGATCAAATCCTCCAGTGTGGGAAAAGATGCACCATGTATTTCTTATGAGAGATTTTTGCGAGGGGACCTACTCGAAAAATGTCATGTTTGACAATTTTTTGGGGGGGTTATGGTTGGCCCCAATAATTTTTCTGTTGATTGCTTATTCTTTCTAGTAAGCCTGAATGAAACCTTTTTGAGTTTAGCGGTTAAATACCCCTTTACACTCCTAAATAAACACATGGCTATATCAAGTGCACTCCTGTCTGCGCTGTACACAAATGAAATCCACGAGTATCAGCTCGTTGTGTGTCCTATATTTTGAGCGACGCCCCGATGCCCCCCCCCCCACCGAGCATCCCGGGTCCACCCACGCTTAGTACTATAGACGCTCCACGCTTAACAAAGCAGATGCGCGCGCTTTCGACGGGCCAATCAGAGATCGTTATTTTAAATTGGGGCCTGCTGAATGGCTACAATTCACCCGTTAAAAGCGCGCGCAACTGCTTTCTTAGCGTGGAGCGCCTATAGAACTAGTTATGAATGAGCTGCGTGTATCACGTGCGACAGTGAGTCAAGGTCACGCTAGTCACGTGAGTGGCCGCGCGTAGAAACGGAAAGTGAGGTAAATGACCCACGCGAAGACACCACTCGTGACGTCACTAAGGAGGTCTCTCTGAACATGCAGTGATCACAGATCTTGACTATTTTTAGCACCGCTCAAACGCAGAAAAACTATTAATTATCTACTTTTGTGAATTTGTCGCTTTTGTTTACATATACTTTGGCGAACGAAGTTCCTCTGTATGCATCACTATTACTTCTCTATCCCTCCGTATGTGCGTCGTGTCACGTCTCAAGATAAAAACCGAACATGACCTCCGTGTTGATGGGCGTTGTTATACACTGATAATTTGAAAACGGTGAAAATATCTTAAAAATTTAAAAGCTAACTACACAACTAAATGAAATTTTCAACGTACATCTCCCTTTAGTATTTTTTTTTTAGGGACAGAAACAAAGGTAATTTGAATCAAATGTCATTAATATTTTTTTAATGGATTTTAATTGGAAATCTAAAAATTTATATCGTGACGTTGAAATCACAATTTGTACTTTATAAATTTCAACGTTCGAATTTCGTTTCTGAATTGATATTTGCTCTAAATATCGCGCTGAAATGTCAATTGTACAGATGCTAATTAAAAGTGCATTATAATGATTTATTACAAATTTAGTAAGTTAATGTTAGGTTACGATTGAAGCTAAACATTATGCTTACTAAAAGTCAAAATCCCTTCATAGCTTATTATTCCGAAGATATGGCTATTTTACTGCAAACATGGCAATAAGTGCTTTTCCCCCTTATCCCCTCTAGAGGCCCTAGTGCTATAGCGATATCCTAACCTTAATGTCCTTGCGGAAAAAAAACTTATTTTAACGGGCCCCCACTAAAAGAGATAGACATTAGTCGAAATTTTTGTTTATTTATTTTTCCTTGTCAATTTGTTAAAAAAATACCCATTTCCTTTATTCATTCCTTCACTTTCTAATATTACTAATAAAATGGCTATTGGAAAGTGATTCATGACATGTTACACACATGTACACACTTTACATGTTGATCATAATTTTTGTTATTTCTCCTATATATTTTATTGTTTATACTATGAAATATTGTTGTATGCAATTTGTAGTTGTACACACTTTGAACGTCCTTTGGCTTAGTTAGAATAAATATTACGAAATAAACAAATCTAAATTACATTTTTACATGGTTGAAAACGAAAGCATGTGTACATACAGTTGTATGAGTGGGTTGAAGTCTTGGCATGTTTGTCTGTATTAGAATGCCGTAAAGCAAGATCGTTTCACGTTTGCGATAAGACTATTCTTTCACAACTAAATAAGGTACGTTATTGCTTAACGTCTTTGACAGAGCGATAACTGGGCTAGTAGAGACAACTGCAATTTTTACCTAAATAGACCAACATTTCTGAATTTCTTCTCTATTTAATGTTTTCCGTTCAATAGTTAATTATTTATGGTATGCATAATTATTATCATCACCTCCAAACTGAAGTTAAATCAACACATATTTTATTTATTTTTGTACACTCGAAAATCGGCGCAAGCAGACAGATCTAATATTTTTATATAAGCTTCTGCATAATTATTTTGACTCTCAGCTTCTTGATCAAGAAAATTTTCACGATCCTGCAAGACCACACGAAACCTACAGACTTTCCATCTGCCAAGAAGCAGACTAGACATTTTTAGTAATTCGCCAATTAACCGGATACGACATACGTATAACCAATTTTCATCCATCCATATCTTGACATAAATCACCTATAACTTTTAAATGTTTGAAAAAGATTTTCTTCAAATGTTCTTGCCGTTTACAACATTGTAATCGTCATAGTTTTTTTATTTGCATTTCGTTTAGTACGATGTTGTTTTGTACACCTGAGTAGACCTATTTAGATGTATTTTTTTATATCACTTTTATTTTTGTACTTAAGTATTTAATTAATTTTATCTAGAGCCTATATCGCACTTGTGGGGTTACTCTGTTGTTGGTGCAGTTAAAAACAAAAAAAACGCAACAAAAAAATTATGTTGGAATAATAATTTTGAATAAGAAGCTGTGTTGATATTTTATTTTCTTCTTTCACAACAGCCGCCCAGTTTCGTACGTCTGTCAGTCTGTCCGTTCCTCGAGCAAAACGTTTTTCTCAAAGGATATCCCATGTCATCTTCCAACGCGCCCACCCATAGCGTGCTCCTAATGTTATTTAAAGAAAGCCTCTTCTTCAGAATACTCCAAATACCGAAGCTTCCGGCCTTCTTCCGGCACCTCCCACAATCCACTGTCACAACATTACGGAATACTAATGATGAAATCAATTGCTGCACGCATGTATGCTAAGTACAGACACCGCCTTCCTGATGGGCCCTACTCGAGACAATGTCTGCGTGGGATCGCACTGGCGGTGGACGTGACGCAACAGAACAAGGCGGTGAGAGGAATGGAAAGGCAGAACGCGTGGGAAACTGGAGCATGTTACCGAATAGTATTTGCATAAGTACAAGGATTAACTAGCATCCAAACTTGGTAGCGGAATTATTGGTCCATGCAGATTTTGCATAACAATTAGAAATTTGTGTTGGTTGATGGAAGGTCTATATTAAACTACTAAAACGTTTATTGTTATAAGTCAAATTAATATCAGACGAAAATGTGGAATATTATTATGTATACAGTAAAGTATTGTTTTTGTAGTACTTGTGATCTCATTAAGTTTAGCATGTTCACGCTTAAGGGTCTAATACCCCCAAAAATATGTGTAACCTTATAATCTAGAGCTTAATACCACACTTAAATGACCGTTAATAAAATTATATCTTGTAACTGTGATTTTACACGAGTTTTTCAATTTTCGAAATCCAGAAATTCGCGAAAATTGACGTTTTGGAAAATTTCTTAAATCGGCTTTATAACCTACTTCTTTTTTGTTACACATAGATACTAGAGAATAGTACCAATATAAAATGACACTTTATAACACCGTGTCTTGAAACTGTGCACAAATATACTCTCAAACACGCAAAAATATGCATTCTAAAATCACACCCCTTCTTGGTAGTCATCATTTTTTTGACCGAACCACTTTTCCAAGTCATAAAACAAAATATAGAGGATTTACAGTAAGGCTGTAGAGTACGTTAATAATGGCTTATATTTTTTGGACCAAAGTCCTCCAAGGTACGGGGCCCCATTGTTATTTTTAATGGGTGGATTTTGCCGATACGGGACCTAGCTCGAAAAATACCAACTGTCACATCTTTTTTCGAGTCATGGTGGACCCAATAATTATTTTGTTAATTTCTAAGTTCTTAACTAGTTAGTCTGAATGAAATATACCCCTTTAAGTGAGGATGTAGACAATCTTTTCAATTACTATCAAAATTACCTAGGTGTAATTTAACCTATTTTTTTTTTTTTATCTATTTTGACGGAAAATGAACAAGTGTGTTACGCATGCTTCGAAGTTTTGAATCCACCCACGGAAACGATAATAAATCTGTATTATTTTTATAGAAATATTATAAAGCTTCATAGAAAAAAACTACGTATTCAGAAAATAATAGTTGCTTACATATTTCTCTAAGCATCGTGCACTATACAATTTATGTAATTAAAGTCTTTGGACATCAGAATCTGGGCCCACTACTTTCAACAAACTTAAATTTGATTCATAATTACTTTATTTCTAGTACAGAAAATAATGTACTTGTTCCTTTATTTACACTATTATTTTAATTGTTATTAACATTTTAAAATCCTACTCTTCTGCTAATTACTTGCACTGCAAGGCTAGTATTTGCGAAACATATTTTCCCCTTGTTTATGATATCTAATAACCTACATTAATTTTACAATTGTTTAACCTTCTTAGATATCTGTTCATGGATGTTCTTGTATCTCTTAATGAGTTAACGAAGGCCGTATAACTTGGATCTACTTTAATTAGATTCCAAATTTATGCAACTCTTAAGATTCTATTCTTGTTGAGAACTAGAGGAAGTGGAGAGTGAAACTAGATTCTGTGCAGTAGGTACTGTTTCCGGTTACCCACCGCGTAGACGGTAATTATGACGTAATGTTGCGCGCCAATCTCTTCTTCATAAGATGCGATAGGTAATGATGCAAATAAAGGCCAATAATCTGAGATTTGGTCAGAAGCAGATTTCTGGATAGATATTAGAGATGGAAAATTAGCGTTTTGTGTTATAGATGCTAAACCACCAAGGAATACATTCTTGAAACCTCTTCAAAATGCTATTTATATTTTTTTAAATTATTTATTGATTCCAAAATAAACCGTATCATTCTGTTTTGAAGAGAGAAATCTGAAGAATCCCTGAAATTGCAGTTTTCCACGTTATAGATAAACGTTGGCTATCTTGCTGTTTATTTAGACTGTAAGCTCGTTTATTTATCTCAATGGCTTCTCGTAACATTATAAGAAGAAACTCTCAACGGTGGCAATGGGTTTCATGCCAGCAAAGTCGATAACATGGCCACTTTCCTTAGTAGGTTGAGCAGGACTGATGTTCTGTCCATGTGCTCACAGCTAGCCTGTGTTCCTGTTGTCGTTGAAACATTTTTCTTCCTGTTTGACCCACATAGCATGGAATTTCATACACGCCACTACCTTCTAGGTGGATGTGGTCTTTACTACTTCTTAACATCTCTCCTATCTTTCTGTCGGTGTTAAAGACTGGTTTGATGTTTTGCTTGGCAAGAATTTGTCCTATTCGGTCTGTTACTCCTTTAACATGTGGCAAATATGCAGTTCCAAGTGGTCCTTCTTTAAATATACGTGGCATTAAACCGAAAAACCGTGTACATTAATCATATCGGTCACGAAAATCTCCAAAGACATATATAAATATATAATTACAAATTCACTCCAAACTCCAAAGTGCCTTATTTGATAATCAAAGTGCTAATCACTTGGTTTGAAAAAGCTTCCTACACTCTTCTCTAAATCATGTATGGTAATATCGAAACATATTCGAGCGTACATAATCTGAGCTACCTAAGCTCAAGACATATTGTGGTTACTTACTGCTATGTAATATGGTGATTAGTTTGGTATTTCATCCCTTCATCCCCTAGGCTATAGTGGCGCATTAAGACTTGGAGGAAAGCGAAATGAAACTGACGAATCATGTTACGTATTATGTTTCGTTAAGAATAAACTAAAAATAGTATAGTTTTATTAAGCGATAAATATAAATATTTTAAACTAACTGGCCTGTGGAAACTCTCCAGTCAGGTTTGCTGGGGGCGGAAATCAAATCCTACCCGCAACTTCTCAAACTAACGTTTGTCTATGCATTATTTATGTGTGAATTTGTAATGAGCTTATCAACAAACTGACCTGATCCAACCCAAATGGTAATTTTATTGACAGGTTTAAGATATATATATATATATATATATATATATTAGAATCACAATTGTAAACTTGTCGGGTTATTTCGCCACGTCGATTTGACTTACTCATCAAATAACCCGACAAGTTTACAATTGTGTTCTAATACTTCGGGCCACGAAAGCCTTAAAAACTTAATATATATATATATATATATATATATATTTATATATATATATATATATATATAATATATATATATATATACTCGTTACATAGTCCATGATAATAGCAAAAACTACCAATTTCACGAGTTGATGTCATAATAATAATGTGTAACAGTCGTATTAAATTAAAACCTATTTTGTAGAATAAGAGATCTTGGACTAAGAAAATCTGACCGATTCAGAAATGACAAGAGTTTGTGTACTTGTTTGCGGGTTAGGCTGTATGATTTTGTTTATGTATATTACATAAGTTGATCCATATTTTGTAAGGCTTAGCAGGTTAAAATCGATTTGAAAGAACAAAATTTATTTAACACCCACTTTTTACCATGCTGGAATTAACCAAATGCAATATATAAATAAAATGTCATGTTTTGTGTATTTATTATTGTTTCATTCGTAAACAAACGACAGTGTTGTCTCTAGCGTTAAGCGCGCGACTCTGATTCGGAAGGTCCCGGATTCAAATCCCGTCGAGACCGGCAATCCTGACTGAGGGTAAGGGATTGAGTTCTCTTACACAGCCCTCGGACATCCCCTCACAATTTTCCTACCCGCAACAAACCTAGTTAGACACCTGATGAGGGGCATGAACTGCACCCTGGGCTGGCTTCCCACAAAAAAAAAAATTTTTGAATAAAGTGTGAACTCACCTTTATAATCCATTATTTCAGCAAATTTCATATATGACACCCATAAAATCACAGATCACTTTTAAAAACGTAAACATAAACAACAACACCCTCTTGTATGCCGGCACCTTGTCTCTGGGCACGTGCGTGGAGGAGCAATAACAACCGACTGACTGCGCGAGTGAAAGTGGCGGAGTTTTAAGCCTAACAATGCAGCAGTGGGCAATGTCTTGGAGGTAATCCTCTCGGAATTACCAGCGATAGTCGGTTCTAGTTCACCACGCCGACCCTGACACAGATGCGAGTCTTATGGGCTGGGTGGATGGGTGGGTGGGAAGGGGTTTGGGTCTGGGTACACTCATACAGACATTAAGTAAGAGGTAGCCCGGTTCGGGAGATCGGGGGTTCGGTTCCTTCAGATGGCAATCTCAACTGTTCAATGCAAGAACAGAACGTATTTTTAGTTTCATCTCATACTTAAAACCCGGCATCTCCACCAAAACGGTATTTGAACAATGGAAAAGAACGTATTGTATAATTTTTGTTATCTTCTTATGCCCATTTAGAAATACGTTTGATCGTCAAATCCAGCTAATTTCACATACAGTCTGGACCGCTTTTTGACCTTTAATTTTAATAAAAAAAAAAAATCTGCATTTTTTGGAGGCTGTTCAGAATGGATGAGCGCATGTCGCTATCAGAGCACATTTTGACAAAATGTCCCTTATACAAAATTGGGAAATTACTCAAACTAACAGTTTGGTGGCATATTTAAATAAGAAAAGTGAGCAATATTGCTGTGTGTGGGTGCTTTGATTCCACATATTACATATTCTTACATGACATTTTGGTGCAAACAACAACCCGATAGGACAAACGATAGAGCTACCAAGTGATCCAGACTTTACCTTTGCGTTCCGCGTAAAATCCTGGTTTTCTCGAGCTCAGCCAACAGTTTTAAGTAGCTTCGCTTCCTCTTTTGGATACTCCCTTACCCGTGATTTTTTAAATTATAATAATGCTAATATTTATTGAAATGGTGCGAATGCGGGGATCTAGTCTCAATGTCAGCACTGCCTTGGACAATGGGCATATTGTCCCAACCACCAGATAACTCTTATTACACGAAGAGAGGAACATCGAGTAAAACTTCCCCTCCCTTGTTCCACTTTCCTACCTCACAAACTCTTGCTGGTCCTTTTTCTGACAGCATGAGCTATTAGGTTGGTTAATTTTTAGATTACTCAAACTTCAGTGAGTTAGATTTGGAATCCCCTGTTTTGTTTCTAGTTGCTCTTATTACTGTTTCTGGTAGTTTCTAGTAACAACCTACACCATGCGATGAGTGGGAAATCAAACATTAACCTCCATCTAGAGAGAAATGAGTCAACGCAACAGGTATCTGACCACATATCCCAGTACCTAATCAAACCTTAGGCAGCCCTAGCATTGAGTATAATTAACAGGCCTAAGAAAATAACTAATAACTAAACTAACTAAATAGCACATAATTACTATACCAACCGAGGTAGAACGACTAATCTTTGGTAGAACGTCGACTAAACCAGGGTCTCTGACTCGGGAGGACGTCGGAGCGATACCAGCCACCGGCAATCCGGAGTGAAGGTTTTCCCCCAGGTTTCCATAGTCAGGAACTATCAGCCCTAATACATTCTTTTCTTACGTCCAGAACACCCTCATTACCTATAGAAGAGGGTTAAACCGAGTAAAACTAACGTGTATACCTTATAGCGGGCAATCTTTATCTTACTATTGTTAATAATTAATATTTTTTTGATATGTTTTGATACAAATGGCATATTTAGTAGTAAGTACATTAAAAAAAATATTTAGAGTCTTTATGCACTCAGTCACATAACTGATTTTCAGTGGGGGACATTAAATTTAAAGCGGACCCGCGGACAGCGCCAAATCAACAATGCTAATTCGGAACAACCTTATTATATTTTATTATGTGTATCATTGCTAGGACGGCTCCAAAAACACCGTTTGCACATTCCTCCGCCAAGAATTGATGGACAAGTCCACATCGTAAGTTAAAAATATTCTGCCTTTAGCGGGATTCGAAGCCTGTACTTCTGCATTGGAGCAGAGACACCAATTAAAAAATCATAAGTCCCTTTTTAAGAAATATGTAAATAAATAATACATTTATTTATTTATTTTCAGTTATATATCTTAAGACTATCCCTACATAGTGTAATAATCTTCACATCTCTATTGTCGCTTATAAATCACGCAAAAGCTTTGTTATTAGGTCACATCTCGTCTTACAATATGTTCGTCTACACGCTTCATGGTAATTACCATGCTTTAAGTATAACATTAAAACATAATAAGATACTCATGTTGATACACTTTCATACTTTACTTCATAATCACGTGAGTGTCGTCATGCTTCATTACAGTCATTTTCAGAGACGCCTGTAGCCTAGAGAGAGGGAGCTCACACGTTTACACGCGATATCCTAATGTGGTAGGCTGCAGGTTTGATACGACATCTTACTGAGGGGTTTCCCCAATACAAGGTTTTCTCAGCTTAGGTTCAGTCTTGTGAAATAACTCTGGAATATAAATCCCAACTATCCTTTCACTAGAACCATAGAACAAATAATCCGGGATTAATTGGCGCCGTCCCAGGCGCGTAGGAACGTTTTGAAAAGTGGAGGGGTCAAATCCATTAGTAGGTTTTGAGGGCGGTAGCTGGGGTCTGGGGCGAAGCCCCAGCCGGCGGAGGCCGTTTCGCCGAATTCGCAAAATTTTTTCCACCATACTACAGTTATTTCGTCATGTTTTAACTGCACTCTGACTATGTAAACAATGTTTTATAGCAACTATCTGCGGTCCAAAAACTCAAAAAAATGAACGTGAAGTGGTCCATTTTAGTAAATTTCAACCTAAATTTATGTAATTGACGAAGCATATATGCAAATATATTCGTTTTACCAAGGTGACTGTCGAATTGAATAAGTGTATGTGCATATTTATTACATAAATGGGGGGGGGGGGGGGTCAATTCCCCCCATTCCCCCCCTTCCTACGCTCCTGCGGCCGTCCGCGGTGGCATAATATACGATTAAGGCGCTGGCCCGAATAGGATGGCTCTACGAGGACGAGAGCTCGAATCCCGCTTAAAGTATTTTTATGAATGTCCTTCATCGTCATCTATCACCTCTCATCGTCTCGAATAACCTAAGTGCTTTAATAGAGACGTCAAGCAACAACTTTTAGGTTTTCTGTACGGAAAAAAGATCACAAAATTACGTAAGAATTATGATTCGATCAAGTAGGGTACAAAAATAAAATAAAGTTTCTTCTCAGTTTTAAAATCTCGTTATTAGTGTATTATAGGTGCCGAGTATAAAGAGGGGTACAAATATTTTCTCTTGTTTCGGCTTTAAATATAATTTTGGAGGTGCGTTGTACATCAATATTCAAACTTTCCAGGGGGCAAACCTCTCTCCCCTTAACCCCAATAGTCACCAAAACAGCATAAAACTTCCTTGTTGAAGGGTATTATCAACAAAAACGCATGTAAATCGTAGGTCATGTTCGGTTTTTATCGTGAGATGTGACACGTGATACACGCACGGACGGACGGACAGACAGAAAAGTAATGCATAAACTGGAGCTTTGTTCTTAAAATTGATGCATTTTAATCATAAAAACGGAATGTCGTATTGTTCCTATTAGTACCATCTTTTAACCTTCAAGCTGGATTGCTCATAGCTGACGCTTGGGCTACACCTTCAAGTCTAATTATCATAGGAAATATTTCGTAAAACTATTTATTTCCTATTTTAATTACTAATTAATGAGGGTGTGCGTCTTATATGCAATAATGAAATGTACTTGTTAGGTAAATCGAGTTCAATGCCACGTAGTTTAACGTGCGATTCACGTGTGCCCATGCACTATGCAATAGCCTGGCTGGGTGTTTTCCTGTTGTAACGGCGGATGAACCGACAATCTGTGATGTAACACAAGAAAACCCGAATTACGCTATTCTTCACTAGCTAGCATCTGTATTTACAGCCTTAATGACTCATGCATGACACATTAAAGTGGACATTAAAGTTATAAAATCTTTTTTTAGTATTTTGCCTTCATTAACGAATAAAAATAACATTTCCAACACAGTGAATATAATGAATGAAATGACAAAAATAATAAAACAGAAAAGTTACATAACACATATTCGAATTAATATATTATGTACGAATACACGTGTGTGCGTGTGCGTGTGTGAGAGTGTGTGTATGTGTGTATGTGCTATGTGGTCTGTCTGCATGTATGTGTGGTTATAGACCTATCGTGTTGTTTAGATGAGTTTTAAATGTTGAAAAAGGAAAAAAAAATATTACTGTTCAGTTAAGTTAGTTTTTATATGCTGTTTGCAATATACAAATATTACAAATAAAATATGTTTGTATTTATAAAAGATATCGTCTATATGTTGGTACTATATAAACTAATGCAATTTGCGCAACATGGAATCTCAATGGAACTTAAAAACGTTGAAATTATTTTTTGAATACATGTAAACATCACTCTAAAAAGAGTAGTTTGATCATAGCAAATGTGTTATACTTTAAATACCTTCCCAAATATAAAAAAAACACAAGATAATTATTAATCTTAGTTATCCGTTATTACGAAATGCATATACATGCAACGTTCGGTTCTCTGCCATTGTCGGCTATGGGGTTACTGGCTTTATTACTGTAGGAAGGTAGTAGCATTGAGTATTGCCTGTATTGTTGTAGGTTGCAGTTGCCACACGCATATAGCAGCGTGCACGTCGTGAATTCACTGTCTCCTAAATAATTCCCATTTAAATTTATTATAAGAGAACTGATTCAATTCATTTACATAGTTATATAATTGTAGATAATACAAAGTAAGTTTATGATAATATTTTTCATTATGGTAATGATGAATTATGGAATTCACATATAACCTCACTGTAGGCCTATTGTATTTTATGCCCAATTGAAGTAAACTATGATTACTAATACCCAGCTCTCTGGCCTCAGTTGATTGAAGGCGGAGATAAAAGATTATGGAAACTCTAAAGAATCATTTCAAAAATCATATCACGAAAAACTACAGTTGTGTACGTTAAATGGTGTAAAATGCCTTCCGTTGCAACCTAATCTAATCTTATTAAAACAATTGCCCCAAGTGTGAATGAGTGTCCCAAGCAATTGCCTGTTAGGTGAGGCAGTAGAGGACGTTATGTTATAGTACATATATTCTGTGGTTCGGCATTTGATTGCTAATACCTATACTCGTCTTGGCTTCTGTGTCTGTCTCAACCATAATGCACGATAGAGCATGTATTGAGGCCAGTACAAGGAGTAGTTCATTATGTCTATGGATGATAACAGTTACTTTATTATTCTCGTATCGTACTATCAACGATTGGGTTACGAATTAGTATAAAACCAAGTGAAGTGGGTTAAAATCTCCATACGGGATTGACTTTTGTAACCAGCTACCCCAAACTAGGAGAGTCTATATAGATAAAGTTAAGTTACCCTAAAACTATTTTGTTTCGGTCTTTCTCTGGAGTATTATTTCAACAGTTTTTCACCCTGGGTCAGAGTGTCTACTTTGTTTTCTTTTTTCAAATTATTACATTTGGTTTCTTATGCTTTTTTTAATTTGGAAAATTTGTTATGCATTATTGTACTGCTTTTTGTCTTAGGCTAAAGAGGGCATTGTGCCCTACAATGGCTTGACCGCACCCTCGGCGAGAAAAAATAAAATAAAATAAACTCGAATATTATTATATGATAAAAACACAAGTACATTACGTTGCAATAACAACATTATAATGAGCTTCCTCCTACTCACGTTCGCCTTATTATGCAGACGCTGATCGTGGATAATGACCTCTCTAATTATGGAAATATATCCCGAAAGATTTAATAAGGCAACTGTTCCGAAGGTAAGATAACGTATTGTTTAAAGTTTGATTTGTGAAGTAAGAAATAATAGTAATAAATATACTACAAAATGCACATCAGAACTTTAAATTATGCTCAAAACTAGTTAACAAAAGTATTTTTTTCTTGGTATGTATTTTGATAAACATTTTAATGTTTGCCTGATTTATTGTGTCGACCTCGTTTTATCGAAGAACGGAGTTATTGATATTTTATTAATTCATGTAGCAGCTTACTTTTCAAAATTTTTCTTTCGAAGGCCGATCAAAAAAGCATTTTATATAGCTCTTTCCGGACATGTAGTCATAGTAACTGGTAGTCATAGTGTTATACTTAAGCCGACAAAGATAAATTGCAAATTAATAATTATTTTTTTCTTTAAACATATTTCGCAGCCCGGAATATTATCATTCAAAAATCCCTATACGGGACATTTAGCCTCGTCGAATCGGCTCTCACAATAAAAATAAGTAATTAAACATAAACTTGCACATATATAAGCCAAGACAAGGAACTATTGGTAGAATAACAATTACAATACAGTCTTGTCTTGTATGTATTTAACTTTATTTAATTAGCCCTAATTTTAAAATTGAAATTGTATTGAATCTGTAATATTATTGAAATAGTATGTAAAATAGCTTTGAGCTAAGCAAAGAACGAATTGAATGGAATGGAAAAACAAAAACAGCCAGTTACCATGCATGCTTATTATATAGGCCCCAGCCTTCTATATAGTGCGATCAAGGTGTCTTCAAAAACACAACTATAGTGCAAAATGTGATACCAGCGTAAAAATTTGCAATTATATAGATTTTGTAATAAGAAATTCGAAAATAACTGGCTCCACGATGGGGTCTAATTATTTAACTATTAATTGACTAATTAACATTAATTAGTTAATTATGTTACAAGAATTTCAAAGTGTCAATAAATTAGTCATGTTTGGTATTATTTAAAAGCATTTTTCACCAACATAAATAAAAAAAATACATTGAAAAAATATATTGAAATATACATATGTTATAGTTAAATATGTTGATTTTGCTGATTTTTTAGTTTTTGAACCAAAAGATCGACGTTAAAGTGAAATTTCTTCTAACCAATGATATCACAGTGTTCACAAAAGAGCTGGTTACTATAATTAATACATCATTTATTAATTTTCAATAATAGTAATTACAATATATTTAACACAAATTACAATATAGCGTAAAGATGTCTAACTATGGTACAAAATATGATACCAACCTAAAAATTTAACAATCCTCAAGCTTTGGTAATGAGAAATTTGAAAATAACTGGCTCCAAGTTGAGTGTTAAATATTTAACTATTAATTGATTAATTAACATTAATTAGTTAATTTAGTCCTGAAATTTCAAAATGAAGAACAATTTGTAGTGTTTGGTATCAATTGAAAGCATTTTTTACCAACATTAAGAAAAAAAATACATTGAAAAAATATATTGAAATATATATATGTTATAGTTAAATATGTTGATTTTGTGTTTTTTTAGTTTTTAACCCAAAAGATCAAATTTAAGAAGAATTTCTTTAAACCAATGATATCACAGTGTTCACAAAAGAGCTGGTTACAATAATTAATACATCATTTTTCAATTTTCAATTTCTGTAATTACAATATATTTCACAGAAATTAACAAATTTTCTTAAATTGAAAAGTTACAGAAACCTGTTGTGTGACGTAGAAAAATGTACCATTTGACTTGTTTATCTCAATCTTAAAGATTTTTTAATAAGAATTTCGAAAATCACTGGCTCCAGGCTGAGTTTTGAGTATTTAACTTTAAATTGATGAATTCAATTAATTACTTAATTGTGTCCAAAAATTTCAAAGGGAAGAAAAATTAGTCATGTTTGGTATCAAATGAAAGCATTTGTCACCAACATTAAGACAAAAAATACATTGAAAAAATATATTGAAATATACATATGTTATAGTTAAATATGTTGATTTTGCTGATTTTTTAGTTTTTGAACCAAAAGATCGACGTTAAAGTAAAAATTCTTCCAACCAATGATATCACAGTGTTCACAAAAGAGCTGGTTACTATAATTAATACATCATTTATTAATTTTCAATGATAGTAATTTATTTAGTAATATTTAACACAAATTACAATATAGCGTAAAGATGTCTAGCTATTACAAAATATGAGAAAGAAAGAAATTCGAAAATAACTGGCTCCAAGTTGAGTGTTTAATATTTAACTATCATTGAAAATTAATAAATGATGTATTAATTATAGTAACCAGCTCTTTTGTGAACACTGTGATATCATTGGTTGGAAGAAATTTTACTTTAACGTCGATCTTTTGGCTCAAAAACTAAAAAATCAGCAAAATCACAATATTTAACTATAACATATATATATTTCAATATATTTTTTCAATGTATTTTTTGTCTTAATGTTGGTGACAAATGCTTTCATTTGATACCAAACATGACTAATTTTTCTTCCCTTTGAAATTTTTGGACACAATTAAGTAATTAATTGAATTCATCAATTTAAAGTTAAATACTCAAAACTCAGCCTGGAGCCAGTGATTTTCGAAATTCTTATTAAAAAATCTTTAAGATTGAGATAAACAAGTCAAATGGTACATTTTTCTACGTCACACAACAGGTTTCTGTAACTTTTCAATTTAAGAAAATTTGTTAATTTCTGTGAAATATATTGTAATAACAGAAATTGGAAATTGAAAAATGATGTATTAATTATTGTAACCAGCTCTTTTGTGAACACTGTGATATCATTGGTTTAAAGAAATTTTACTTTAAAGTTGATCTTTTGGTTCAAAAACTAAAAAATCACAAAATCAACATATTTAACTATAACATGTATATATTTCAATATATTTTTTCAATGTATTTATTTTCTTAATGTTGGTATAAAATGCTTTCAATTGATACCAAACACCACAAATTTTTCTTTATTTTGAAATTTCAGGACTAAATTAACTAATTAATGCTAATTAATCAATTAATAGTTAAATATATAACACTGAACTTGGAGCCAGTTATTTTCGAATTTCTCATTACCAAACCTTTAAGATTGCTAAGTTTTTAGGTTGGTATCATATTTTGTACCATAGTTAGACATCTTTACGCTATATTGTAATTTGTGTTAAATATATTGTAATTACTATTATTGAAAATTAATAAATGATGTATTAATTATAGTAACCAGCTCTTTTGTGAACACTGTGATATCATTGGTTAGAAGAAATTTCACTTTAACGTCGATCTTTTGGTTCAAAAACTAAAAAATCAGCAAAATCAACATATTTAACTATAACATATGTATATTTCAATATATTTTTTCAATGTATTTTTTTTTATTTATGTTGGTGAAAAATGCTTTTAAATAATACCAAACATGACTAATTTATTGACACTTTGAAATTCTTGTCACATAATTAACTAATTAATGTTAAAATTAGTCAATTAATAGTTAAATAATTAGACCCTATCGTGGAGCCAGTTATTTTCGAATTTCTTATTACAAAATCTATATAATTGCAAATTTTTACGCTGGTATCACATTTTGCACTATAGTTAGACATCTTTACTCCACTAATAAAGTTGCATCATATTATTATCATAACGTTTTCTCACAGCATCCAAAATCAACAGTATCAATTTGGGAATTTCTGCTATATACGTATACACATATTGGCAAGGTACCTTATTCAAATTCTTGAGCGAAAAAATAACTGTTAAATTTACATACGCCCATACTCGACTCTATTAATAGGAATTTGTCCTAGGTCAAACAACCAACCAGTATGAGTGGGTGGAAAACCCTCACGCCTCAGTGGACGTAGCGCCTTCAAACAAACATAGTAAACACGATATTTAGAGGTCACATTGAGTCATCGCATAACCTCCGATCACAATTAAACTACAAGTAATCATTCTCCTGGGTAATTGCAATCTATGTATAAAAGTAATTAACGAAAACAATACGGTGAAAGTAATTCACAATCAGACGTTAACATATAAATAGTACGAGGCTGTTTTTGTTCTACTTTGTTTGAATTTACGCAATACTTTTTAATCGATGGAGTAAGTGGGTATGTGTGTGTGTGGGATTCCGATTTGGAAGGTTGCGATTTGATTTACGTCTTACTCAACTCAACACCTAGTTTCGACTTTCTTATGATAATTATAGGGTATCAGTGTTGGGTAAGTTCCTGCAAAAAAGGAACTTCCAAAAGTTTAGTTACTTGGCCTCCAAAGGTAACTTTAAAAAAAAGTAACTTAGTTCCTAAAATAATAAAAGTTCATGTTCAAAAGTTCCTTTATCAGATAAATTATGGTACCGGTACAGAGGATTTAGGTCGCGGTTTTTAAGACGCGTCGTCGCAAGCAAATATGACAGGTTTATCAATCTTGGTTACGCCTCCTAAAAATGATATGATACTGTTCTTTTATCAACTGATTTTCATATTTGTATCAGGTAAATCCGTTTTCAAATGTAGAGGCATGGTGGGTTATGGCATCTCCAAGAGTGAAAGGAACTTCGCAAACTTTATTAAAAGTTCCCCAAAATTTGTAAGTTCCTCTAACTAAAAGTGGAACGTGTTCTTTTTTAAAATTTCCTATACCCAGCACTGCAGTTAATGAGATTGTGTCCTAGAAAAAGCTCTCGGACATTCTGTCACAACTATCGACACAGCCCCATCCATACTCCTACCTTCTACACACAATGTACAATATATATTATCCAATGTTTCTTTCACTGGTTTTATGGGAATCTGCATTTAAAGTTGGTCCCGATTTTACAACAAATTTAAAAATACATACTACATTGATATTGAATGTTGTTCAAAACAATTGTAATCAAGTTATTTTCAATGCAAGTAGTTGACCATCGTGTTTAAAAAATACATTTGGTGGCTTATTACGAAACAACTGGCTTTTACGAATTCCCGTTGAGTTCAAATAACTTATAAATTTATAAGTTATAGCTATGTTAAAACTTAGTATTATTAAAGTTATATTATTGCTTTGTGAACAAATTGTTCACTTTGAATAGTATATGAACAACTAAATAAATACATGTAAAATTAGCTGTACGGGCATGAGAAATAACAGGAACCTTGTAAATTTGTCATTACTGAGAATTTATCGATCAATGAAAAGAAACGCTTGAGAAAATCGGTGAAAATCGTGGAAAAACCTTCAGTCTGCATTTTTGGTGAGAATTGAACTAACAACCTTACCTTCCAGCTCGAAACTCCATGTGGCCTGCCATTGATATATCCTTTCTGATGGTATTTGCCAACCGTATTCTCTATTCCCACACAGATTTTGTCTATAGGAAAAAAATACGCAACATTCTCAAAGCACTCGGGCAAATAAAGAAATCAGTCCATTAAACTTAAGAGATAATAATGATCATATTATTACGATGCAGTCGAAGGAGATTTCTCTACAATATTTCGCAATCCAATTGAAACATCAGTCAAAAGTCAACTGAGCGTGTTTCGAGTCCCTTGACAGGCGAGACAGGGTGATTGGGTTGAGTATCTTGACCGTCCCTATTAGCGCGCAGAAAATACATGCGTGAGTGACAGGTAGACTGCTTGTTGGTAAACACAATGATTTGCATACAGGTCAAGGACACCGAGAAGGTATTGAAGCTCTTGTAATGATACTCGTTTGGTTTTGCCAAGTCTTTAAGAATCTTTCCGAGGAGTGAGTGATAGAAGTTTGCATTCGTTTTCTCATTAAAAATGTGAATGAGGGGATTGAGACATATATACGAACAGCCATTGGACATTACAAGCGGTAACGTCAATTATAGCTATCTTGTAAGGTTACCTACAGTGTTGGCTCGAGCGCTAAGCGCGACTCTGATTCGGGAGGTCCCGGTTTGAATCCCGTTGAGACCGGCAATCCTGACTGAAGGTTTTTTCGAGGTTTTCATCAGTAATGCGAATGCAAGGGATTGCATCCTTCAAAACAGGCTATACAATATCTTCAGGATAAATTATTATGAAGTTGCCACAGTTGCTTGGAATTTTTGTGGAATGCCCTGTTTCGGGCATACATCAGTTTTACTTGGTGATAATGTGACTCTCCAAGGATTTCTGCAGTCAAAGCCTAATGCCAGTTTGAGTCCGAGTAAAAGTCTTTGGACCTTTCTTCCCGACTATCAATATACCCCACTTTTCTACCGTCATCTTATTAGGGTATTTATGGGCAATGCGGTTGAATGCTTTTTTGAACTTTTACTTTTTATTATTTAGATGTGTATGCATGTGGGCTTATATTTTATTTGTTTGGATTGTTTCAAGAGCTTTTGAAGATTACATAATACACTTTATTTTGTGTGATTCAATCCCAGCATTCATATTATTCTTGAGAGTAACCTTGGAGATTCCGTGGTAATTGCCAGAAGAACGATGGGTTCGAACTCATTGCCTTCTTCCCAGACCTATGCACATATGCACCAACGCAGTTTTTCACATCTTTAATTAGCGTAGTACGATCGAACCTTGAATTACGCAATTTTCGTAAATAATAAGTTATATTATGAAATACTCTTTGGGTATCTCTTTTCTTGCATTGGGAACAAAATTTTTTCAAGTGGTACACTACACATCTATTTTCAGATTACATGTAGCCAACTTACGCCATAACTAGTAAGAATTGCAATAATATGGTGATACAAGAGTACTATGTGTGTTATGAATTAATAAATAAAAATACGAATAATAAGGCCCGGAAGTAAGCGGCAGGGTTAAGAAAATAGTTTTATGAATGTCATAAAAATATTTTCTGTTACTAGAAAGTAGAAATGAAGATTTTTCTGGAATATAAAATATTACAAAGTAGGCATATAGAAAATAAATCATAAATACAAATTGTGTATTTAATTTGTGTATAGCAAACCGATTTTAATTGAGAGTCGCATGACATTGTTACGTTAAACTTGTTTTAAAACAAAACTCGTGAATTACTCATTTAAATTTGTATTAAAATGATCACATATCAAAGCAACAGGGTATGTAAAATCAAACTTATAATCCGTAAGAGGATGGGATAGTCGCGAAATTAAAACCACGCGAAATTACAGTTTTTTCGTGATATCTCGAGAACGATGCAAAATATCTAAAAACTGATTCTAGACCGAATTGTGGTTTTGTTAGAACAATATAATGCAAGAAAAATATTGTAATGTGATGGTAATTAAGTTTTTTATTAGAATTTTAATTAATTAAATGCATATCTTAAATACAAACCGCACCAATTATATTATTAATTTGTTGATAGTTGTTACATTAAGACTAATCAACTCAATTTACTTTTTTACCCAAATAATCTTCATCGTTCACAGGGTATTGATAGTTTTTTTGCTGTTGTCCGTTTTTTAATACGGTCTTCATAATCTTTCACTATTTGTAAAGATAAAAAAAATAACAAGTCAGCTTATCAAACAAAAAGTACACATCGTGGTGAACAATTTACGTTTCAAAAGGACCTTGTCCGAAAAAAAAGGAAGGCGGCAGAGGCGGATTTATAGGTATACTTGCACCAACGAAAGAATGCAGATGCTTTGAAGTGAATGAATGAAGAATGAAGAATGAAGAATGAAGAATGAATGCGCGGTAAATGGAATGTCGCCTTTGTGTATGAAAGAGAAATATCTTTTACCAACGCAAGCAAAAATTATCTGTGCTAGATCACAGAGTTCGTCCGTGTGCAAGATCCACGCTGAGCTAGCGTGAATAGAATTGACAAAGTTGTTATGTTGGGAAAACAATTTCGAGCCACCTGCATTCTTTCGTTGGGACCACTATACCCGCTGTGCGCGCAGGAGCAGGGGCCCGGGTGGCTGAGGCCCCCCGAATTCTGCCGTAACAAAAACACACACACACACACATATAGATATACCAATGTGCCCAAGTGAAGCTATGCCGTACATAGAATACAAGTTTTGTATCGTGTACTTTGAATCCTTATTTAAAACTCCCAGTAGAAAAACATGTTTCCTATATATTGTCAGAAATCATGATCATTCAGAAATCTGTCTGCTTTATTCTAAATTGAAAATAAGATCAAACGTTAATATGTTGCCATGTATGCTATGCTGTGAATTGTCAGCTCGAGATGACGACAAAACAAATTGATGCACACAAACTACATTGTTTCGGTATTGAATTCAGCCCACCACTTTTTTTTCTAAAAACGCACCAAATGCACTCTAAAAACCTGATTTTCCAAACATTTCGCCTGTGGCGCTAATTATGGAGGACTCCGGCCCCCCATGATCATGTCCTAGATCCGCCACTGCAAAAGGGCCACAAAACAGGCTGCGCGAAGAGCCCCAATAAGAGTAAATCCGCTTCTGGGTTAGGGGTGGTTTACATTTGGGCCCCTATTGACGCGTTGGAAAATTTGTGCTTAAAAGGATTTTCGTCCAAAATAAGTTCGTAGGGGTTAGGGGGTGGTTAACATTTGGGTCCATACTGTCGCAGTGAACAATTTGCGCTAAAAAAGAACTTTTGGC